>APFE030514993.1:8654-78128 GCA_000404065.3 Pinus taeda
GAGAAGGATTGCTCTTAATTGTCTTGTTTGTCACTAGAAAGTCTTAGGCTTCTAGGGAGGTTGGTTTTGTCCACAAGATTAACTCTTTCCGCATGACAGTCCCACTCTAAGATAATCAACCTCCCCTCTCTTCGAAGTTCTTATTCTTTTGTCAAGTATGAGATCTTTCTAAAGCTCATCTGGATATTTTGGCAAGAAATTATCTATTGATGGCAGCTAAACTTGCTCTCCTTGATCATCAATCAAAGGAGGCTCAAATAATATCAAAATCTCAACATTAACAATAGAGTATATTTGCATATAAGTAGACAAATCAAGCTTAAATGCATTTTTACCATCTTTTACAAAATTTTAAAAGGACCATAACGGATTGGCTTAGGCTTTTTATCTTCCCCTTGAAGTCTCCCTTTGCTAATATATAACCAAACTTCATGGCCAACTTGAAATTTATGATCAACTTGGTGTTTTTCATGCCTTGCCTTGTAGCTGCTCTAACTTTTCTCTAGATGTCCCTACACTAGATGATGTATCAACTAAATTTTCTCTATGAACTTCCTTGCCTTATCAATGTCATTGTGACCATCGATGGTGACATATTTCTCAAAGATTAAGTCCAATGGCGATATTGGCAAGTACGCATAACATGCCTCAACTGGCGATATGTTTGTGGAAGAATGTTGTGCCTTGTTGTATGCATGTTGTATATAATGCAACTATTCATCCCACAACTTGGGATGTTTGCTGCAATATCCTCTAAGAAGATGAATAACTATTTTGTCGACCACCTCAGTTTGTCCATTTGTTTGTGGATGAAAGATTGTACTCTTCTTCAACTTTGTGTCCATCATGTCCCACAAATTTGACCAAAAATTCCCAACAAATTGAGGATCTTGATCACTTACAATAGAAGTAGGAAGACCAAAATGAACCCAATTAATGTTTTGTAAGGAAATATGAGTTGTTTGTTCAGTTGTAATTTTCTTTTTACATGGTGTTAGTATGCACATCTTGTTGAACATGTCTACAACTACATACAAGTAATCATAACCTTTCCTTAACAATGGAAGAACTCCTACAAAATCCATTGAGATACTTTCCCATGGACATGAAGTTATCGGAAGTTGAATGTATGAACCAAGTTTCCTATTGCTAGGCTTACTTGTAGCACATAGAGAACATCCTCTTATGAAACGAGAAACATTATCCAACATGTGTGGCCAATAAAAATACCTTTTAAGGTTCACTATTGTCTTTCCTACACCAAAGTGCCCAACAATCAATGAAGTGTGCGCCTCCCTTATGATATTGTTTCTTTCTCCATGTGGAATACACAGTTTACCCAAGTGATACAACAAACTGTTATGTACATGATAATCCAACTCTTTAATTTGATTTCCTTGACTCAAACTTGCATATAATTCTTGAAAGTCATTATCATTTGAATATTGTTCTATGTAACTTTCATGCAAAACATAATTATGCTTGAGTATAACAGATGAACAATAGTGATTGTAATAATAAAAACTACCTTATTGTAGATTCCTTTTTTATACCTAATAACCAAATGAAATTGTTGTAGAAAACCCATCCATTTGAAATGCCGTGACCACGACAACCGCAACAACTTTGATTGTGACTGTAAATACTATAATGGTTGATGGTCGGTATGGATGATGGTCTCCTTCCCCATCAAATACTGTTCCCATTTCTTAACACTTTTTACCAATGCATAAAGTTCTTTGTCATAGGTGGGATAGTTAGTTACATCTCCATTAAATATTTTAGAATGAAATGAAATGGGCTTACCATGCCACAATAGCACTGCTCCCATGTCATAATCACTTGCATTCATTTGAATCTTGGATGGTTGTCTAAGATCCGGAAGAGCCAATACCGGTGCTGAACTTATCTTTTGCTTCAAAGCATCAAATTCTTTCCACTGTACATCTCCCCAATGGAATATTTTCTTGACACTTGTCAATGCATGTAATGGAGTTTCAATTGAAGAAAAATTAGCAATAAACTTTCTCCAATATTGTGTTGCCCCTAAAAAGCTTCTTATCAGTATAATTGTATTGGGCTTGGGCCAATCCAGAATGATCTCAACATTAGAGGGGTCTATCCTCAACTCACCTCCTCCAACAATGTGTCCCAAATACACCAAATAAGTCTTGCCAAATTCACATTTCGACATCTTTAAAAACAATTGTTCTTTTCTCAAGACATAAAGTACTTTGTTTACATGCATGACATGTTCATCTCTTGACTTTCTAAATATGAGAATATCATCTAAGTAGACAATGACAAATTCATCTAGAAATGGTCTCAATACATCATTCATTACCCTCATGAATGCAGTTTTCCAAATGTCTTCACCAGCTATCCTAACTTGATGATAACCACTTCGTAAGTCTAACTTAGTGAAATAATTTTCATACCTCAACTTATCAAGAAAATCATAAATTCTTGGGAGTGGATAATGACTCTTTACTGTGATTTTGTTTAGTGCATGGAAATCCACACATATGTGCCAAGTTCCATCCTTCTTTGGCACCAAGACAATGGGAAAACCACATGGAAAATTAGATGAGTGTATGATACCTTTGTTCAACAATTCTTGATTTTTGTTTTTGATTTCCATGCTCTCCGTAATCAACATGTGATACATGCCTATGTTTGGAAGTGGAACATCATGTTGCAACTGAATCTCATGTTGAATTCCCCTCTTGGGAGGTAACCCCTTTGGTTCTTGAAACATCTCACCATGCTTTCTCACCACATCAAACAAATAAAATTTCAATTTATCATCACACACTTCAAAAGATTCATAATCAATATCATTATTTTTCTTGATCATGAGAAGCACAAAATTTTTACTTGCATTTACTAGTCTCTTCATCTGCCTTGCATTAACCAAAGAAATGTTCAGCCTTTTGTGATGGGCTCTCACAATGTACTCCACCCCATTCTTGAGCAATATGTATTTGTTGTCATGGAAACAAAATACTGCTTTCCTATCATATAAATATGGTGTACCTAAAATGATTCCTGAGATGTCAAGTGGAACTACATCTAAGTCAACTTCATCAAAGAAATTTTCAGTAATGGTGAAATTGAATAAACACTTCCTTGTAACCTGTAAGTTTACATTGTTAAATATCCAACCCAATGGATATGTCTTATTGTTAGTGTCAGTATTTGTAGCCTTCCTCCAATGATCAAACATGCTCTTACAAAGTGATTTTAAGGTGTCAAGGTAAAAAAATTTCAGTTCAATGAGTCTTCAAGTAAAATTTGGTCATTAGGTATTAGGTCTACGGTTTGCATTTACGCCTTTCAAAGTTGTCCAAATGTCGGTCAATGTCACCATTCAGCTGATTTTACCATCATTCAGAGAGTTTTCATCATCATGTCAAGTTCCACTGGGTCATTTTATACCTTGTTCATGCCTCAATTGCGCCCAGGTAAGGTTCATTTCCCTCTCCTAGGGTTTTGAAGGTATTTCTCTTAGATGGTCAAATCATCAGCAGAAATTGTATCCTGATGTTCATACACGTTCCTCTATCCTTAATGTACCTTATTAAACACTTCCCATTATTGAGATCCCTCAAATTCCTCATTTTTGCACAAACCCTAGTTTCTTGCTACAACTTGACAATTTTCTAGACTAGGCCTGTGTTTTTCCCTTTTGGACCCATTCCCCTCACTCAATATTTGAAATTATAATTTCCCCTACTTCCCAAAATTTTCTCAAGAATTTAGAATCCCTTTAACCCCTTCACTTCACTTCATTTCAACAAATCCCCTGTTCCACACATCACGATACGTTTTACTCCAATGATGTTTCTGAGCAAGAAAAGATGAATTTGGGAAACATGAGAGAGGTTTTTGTCCAACATAGGCCAAGGAATAAAATCCTCCTTCACATTTTACACAGGTGTCATTTTTTTAGAGAAATGTCAAAAATACAGTTGCCTCAGGAGAATTGATGCACCTCTGCAGTGACCTTGGGAAAAGAAAGATTTCTCCTAGCTTGGTTGGCCAAATGACTTGTTTGATGCGTTAAATTATAACTAGACACAAATAGATTTCCAATGAGCTATCATGAGCTCAATTTGGAGTTGAGGAAGACTTTCACAAGTTGACTGCAACAGCACTCTACCTTTAGGTAGCCTCATTTTGCACATTTTGACTAGTCTTGGGAGATTTGATTTTTTACAGGGACAATGAACTCTAAATTGAAAAATTCTGGTTGGGTTGGAAATTAATCGTAATAAGCCTTCCAAGGAGCTATCCTACGCCCAATTTGGACACAAGGAAGGCCTCCAAAACTCTCCTGTAAAAAGCACTACGGATTGGGTTTGGTGGCGCGGCGCATTGGGTTTGTGGCGCGACGCATAGAGCTGCAAGCCATTTTCACCACAAATTCATCCATATTATCAATTTTCTTGGTTTCCTCTAGTCCAAATTAAGTCAAAAAATCTTCAAATGCCAATGGAAGTGTGTCTTAAGATGTTTATGATGATTTAGTGAAAAAAATTCAAAACCCTACCTCCTTGCAATTTTTTTCAAAACATGATTGCTTAGGGTTTTAAATTTGTTTTTGTTGCCATCACTCCCTCACCTTTTATTCCCTAACTTATTTTCTAGTTTTTTTAACCCATTTCACTATCCCCCATATCCCTAAATTCATTCACCCCTATCCCCAAACCCTATCCATATCCCTAAACCCTACTCACATCGCTAAAACTCTTACTCCCATCCCTAAACTTTGTTCACACATACATTTTTACACTCTCTTCCATACACTCTACCCATTTCATTCCTCCACCATATTTTCACACTGTTGTCCACAAAACCATCCATATACAACCACATTTTTCAAAATCAAAGGAAAACAATGGAAAGACACAGTGATCATGGGTATGAGCAAGAGATTGAACATGACCGGGAATCTTGGCTTGAGAGGACAAAATTGCACTTGGGAAAGGATGCTAGAGAAGGCCAAAAATGTGAAAACTATGTTGAGGCACATGGCCCATCATTACTTGGCGAGAAACAAGGTGTGCAAAGCAAGAATCATGAGCTTAAAAGAAAAGTTGAAGAGGGCATCGAGGAAGCGAAAGGGGCACGATAGACTTCAGATATTGGCTGAGGCTTCCTTGGCCCATCACAGAACTTCATGGAGAAGACTCAGCCCAAATTTCAAAAAAATTGGGACACTTTTTGCATTTTTCGAATTTTTGGCACAAAAAACAAAGTTTTCTACTATATGCGCTGCACCACTTGGCACTTGCTTTTGATGGGAGCCTCCAAATGAAAAAAAAATAGAATTTTTGGATTTGGCATGGAAAAATATGCTTTCCTACCAATGTCCAAGAAATTTTGACAGGTTTTGAGCCCTCAAAAAGGTCAAAAACACTCAAAAAATGACCTTACTACCCCTATTTTGACACACAGGAAGCAGTGTTGGGAGAACTGAATTTTGGAGGGGAAAATGGAGGCCAAATTCAAAATTTCCACTTGGGTTGGAAAGTAGACAGATAAAGCTTTCCAACAAGCATACTTGGAGAAAATTTGGAGACTGGGAAGGCCTCCACAAGTCGTTGCAAAGAGGCACTACGCATAGGGAAATCAGCGCGGCGCATAGGGGAAATTTTGCTCAGTTTGACCAAGTATACTCTGTTTTTCGCGTAGCTTTTGACAGTATGACTTTTTCTCCTTCTTAATGTAAAAATTGTGATGTAATTTAATGTAAATTGATGGATCATGATGTAAATATGTCAAATTTTCACTTAGCGAGGTAGATTCATCTATCAAAAAGTTGTTTGAAATTGAATGAATCAAGTCCCTAGTTTCTAGAGGCATGTTGTTCCACTGCCTAATTTCTAGTTCTTAGTTTAGAATTAGTTGGAACAGGTCCTAAGCATGTGAGATCGACACCTAGAGGCTAGGATGAGTTATGGTTTGTCTATATCTTGTGATTTTTCAGTCATTAGCATGGTTGGATTCTTGAGGAAGCAAGTTGTACACTCATATCAACATTTTGGCTAAGGAATTGAGACCAAGGTTTGCAGCACTCTTTGGGATCCCTGTGGCATTTTGTTTTGGTACAGTGCTTTCTCATGTATTTTTGAATTTTCTTATGTATTATGTATGTCATTTTCCCTCTTATTTCTTCTCAGCTAAATCAAACAAGAGTGTAAGTAGAATACATTGAAATCACAGTGCTCTACTTGAAGTTTGCTTTAGTTTCTTGATGTTTTTAACTGTTTGGAGAGGATCCATGATTTCTCTTGCCCTCTTCAACTCCTCCTTTGTCTAAACCATCCATGTCATTTGATTTAGAGTACCAAATACAGTTTCCTACCTTGCCCCATTGAGCCCTCTGCAAGACTGAGCCTCATTCCCTACACCCATTTTTTTTTTTTTTCCATTAGAGCCCACAAACACATCATTTATTCAATCAAACTCCTTTACATCTATACCTAGCCTAAGATCAGTAACTATATTAGTCATCTCAAGCCCTTAGTGATCATAATTTGCTGAGATTGACTCGGAGAGAGCCCTCTCATGACCTGGTAGGGCTAGCTACCAAGTTGAGCGTGGTTTGATGTTAGCCCTGGATGCTACCTTTTTCGGCCTAAGGTAAATCTAGGCACTAACACTTATGATGAGCTACAATTTCAAGGTTTAATTTTTAACCAAGTCTTCTGAAATCAAGTTTGATTGTGACCCACTATCAAATAATGCATCAATCTTTGTATGATTTGAAATCACTCTTACATGAAACAACTCTGTTCTTGACTCTTCATTTGGAGTGTTGTTTTGACTATGTGATGAACTAGTGCTTGCAATAGTTTCTTTCCCTTTTTTAACCATGGCTGAAATATTGTTCCCATCACCAGAATCTAAACAAGGTCATGCTATGTGGTAGCGATCATCTTTTGTTTTCCCTTATTGTTTGTTTCTTAGGTCTTAATTTGGGATGCAATTTCCAGCAGTGGGCTTCATCATGCCCCTCTTTGGAACATTGTTTGCATGTGATTTTCTCCCCTTCTTTCTTCACACTTTCATTCTTCTTTCCCTTCCATTTTCCACCCTTCTCTTTCTCCTTGACCTTGAATGGATTCCTCTTGCTACCCTCTTATTGAATGTTCTTTCCTCTAAATTCAAGGTGCGTGGCTTGCACACATACCTCATCTAAATTGTTTGGATTTAGCATAAGAATAGTATGTTTCAAATAGGAATGTAAACCCCCAATATATTTCAGTAGTGTATCTTGGGAATTCAAATTTACTCCTAACAACAAAGCCCTTTTCCTAAACTCCTGTGTATAATCTTAGACTATTTGGACTTTGAGCTTCCTAAAATTCTTCCAACTAATAATGGTTTTTTCATAGAGGCTAAAGGATAAAAATGTCTTTTAATTTTAGAAACAAATTCAACCCAAGTAATGGACATCTTACCATGGATTCACATTTCCTCTTGAATCTTTTCTTCCCACTAGAATAATGTTGCTGCTTCTAGCCTCAGTGAAGCCAATTGTATCTTTATGTCATCTTCTTGAAGGTTCTAAATTCTACAATATACCTCCAACTGTCAAATTCATTTGTCCAACATTTCTACATTCACCTCTCCATTATACATGGGATTTTGAATGAGTATGGGCAGTTTCAGTGGTGGTAGTGGAAGATGATGCTGTGCGAGATGAGGAAGATGATGAGGATGGTGGAGATGGAGGTTGCTTTCCACCATTCCCTTCATAATCCTTCTTCTGATCCTTTTTATCATCTGAGCTTCCTTCTACATATGAAGGTTTAGAACTCTCTCCAACTGTTCTAGTGTTCCTATCTTCATAGAGGACTTTAACCATTTCATTCAAAGTATAGAAAGCTTTATTGAATGCTTCCTCTTTTGAAGAAGAACCTTCATGTTATCTTTCTCTAGACATAATGGCTATGGACTCAGGCTCAGAAGATGGTACTGCTTGTACCTCTTCAATCTTAGTTGAAGGAAAAACTTGAGGAGTTTCAAGTGCAGTCGAAATTGGAACTTCGAGTGGTGGAGATTGTGGCCTTGTGGCTCTCCTTCTTCTAGGGATTACCTCAGGAGTTGCAACCAATAGCTTCCCTTCTCCTTTCTGCAACTTTAACCTTAAGCATCACAATTTTGCAACCATTAAAACCCTAATTTCACAAACTCAAGCAATCAAGAAATTCAAGCTTGCTCTAATACCAAATTGATCTATTTTTTATTGCTAGTTTTTTTGTGTTAATATTAATTACATACTTCTAAACATGGGCTTGCTTATTGCTTCTCGTATTGTGGTTTCCTTAGTTATTTGTGTATGTAAACAGGTAAAATTCCTTAAGTTGAATATAACATTCGTGAGAAAAATAGCTTGAAAAAACAACTACTAAACAGTAGATATTCAAAGTAAAGCACACCATCAAAGAGACACTTTAACACAATGTTTTGATGAAGGATTTCATGCCTCCTGGGCTACATCTCCTTGGTTTAGGTCCCATGGCTTGGGCCTCTGTATTAGCTCAATATGGAAAAATGTTGTTTTACAAAGCTCTATGGCTCCTAATACTTGCACCAATGTGTTTAGAATGTCGAAATTATCTAATAAAACCTCTTCCTGAGCTCCATTAGGTCGAAAATTTCCTTCTCTATGACTCAAATAGTCTTCTCCTAGAAAAGCTCCTCTAAATCTGGAATGACTCCAGTTAGAGCTACTAAATGTGGAGGCTATCCCGAAATAGTGGCACCACCAAAATTCCATCGTTTTAAACTCCAGCTTAATTAATGTTTAACTGCACTTTATTAGTTTTAAACCTGGATTAGTGCTAACCAACCTTAACATCTGGAAGTTTTGGTGGGCGCTGTCAGATGTGATGGTTAACATTGCATTAATTGCTGGAGCCGAAGCCAGAGGAGTGGTTAACCATTTGGGGTTATAACAAACATGTTCACATGGTGTATGTCATTGTGGTGTTGGTGTGTTGTAGCCATCAGGGTTAACACTAACCATAACTGCACAGTTTGTGTTGTTGTGATCACATGCGGAGGGTTGGCCTGTGGGCTGGCCCTCCTAACTACCTGTTCCCACACCATTAAACGTTAAATACATTCCAAGAATATATGGGGTAAGGAACACATGGTAGAGGAGTTGGTTAATACATTCAGACGGTATGCTAGAGGTTGCGGGTTCGGCCCCCACCTCCACCATAAACAAATTCTCCACTGCCAAGCCCTGCCCAGGCCTTTTAGAGGTGTCAATTGGAAGCCTCCGGGCTTGCCATGTGGCATTCTTCCATTGGTCCAAAAATAAACCAGTCAAACTGTGCTAACAACACAATTTGAAACCTAGTGAAATGATGCTACTTTTCCATCTATGATTTTTTATTGACCATCATTGACTTGGCCTAGCCACTTGCCATGTGAGTAGTACGAATTACTGAATGTGCAATGATTGGGCATTTTTTTTTCAAATTTTTCCTATTTAGCAAAGTGATCAAAACAAAATAACTTTCTCATATGAACTCGATTTTCGATGAAACCAGTTGTGTTAGTATCATTTTTCTGAGACGGACGTCGTCGTTCAGGTTTCGATCCATTCTCAAAACTTTTATTTTTGAGCTAAATACTGAGCGCCTAATCACTTGGCCTTCAAACACCTTTTCCTTTGAAAATGGGAAGAATTTGGGCTCAATTAAAAACTAGCATGGAAACCAACCAACCAACAATCAACCATTAGTGGATGGTAGGTAATTCATTTATAGGGAAGGAGAGGGAGTTGAGAATCCATGAAAAGAGGGAGGAGTTCCACATCTCAAGGGAGAGATACGTGAAAAAAGGATCAACGGCCAAGAATGGGAGGTCTCATTCCAATCTTCATTTACCTAAAACCACATCATTGTTCTCAAGATTTATAGTAAGAAAAGCCTCTCCTCCATTTTGGGAAAAACTGGTTGAAGAGGATTAGCATGGATTTTTCTAATAAAATTCGTGTTAGCAGTGCTAGTCATGTGTAATACCAATGGTTACTAGCACATATTTTCCTATTAAAAGTAGCACTAGGCTTGCAAAAAAATGTTTTTGACAAGATCTTCAAAATTCTTTCAAGAAAAGTTTTCTTCCTTTTCTTCAGGGATATTCCAAACATGTTTTATGGTGAATACATTGTTTATGACACTCGCGACATTGATGACAAAAAGTATGAAACTTGAGGATATGAGACTAGGAATGTGACAAAATATTGTATAATAGATGCCACCTTAAAGAATGAAGTCAGAACGAGAAGTGATCACTGCAATGATTTACAAGCAAAGGTAAGGACTTAGAGAACCACCATCAGGAAACCTGTAAAATCACACACTATACAATATATCTAACATCTCTGTTGTAAGTATGCTTAAAGAGTAGGCATCTAATAATAAATACATGGATCCACGACATGGACACAACCATCCAAATAGAAATGATCATGTTTGCAATCATGAATACTTAATAACTCCACGCAGCCTAGATTTATCAAATGAAACCTAAGGTCTTCATTTGTGTCTTGATCTAGCCAAAGTACAAATCTCACCATGCGAATAAATGGGTTGTAGTCAAACATGGTAGAAACCACCTGATTACCGGTTAATGATGTAAATTGTTAACAAACATGAGAGAAACCACCAATGATGATGATGGCTCTCAAGGTACAACATCACAATCCATGAGTGTGAACAATGAAGATGAAGTTGAATACTCATAGAATCATTCAATCGAAGGTCATTGATGTGAACCTATCATCGAATGTGAAGAACTTTCCATTGAGGCATTCAAGCTTCAAGGTACTGAAAGGGAGTTTCTAGATCATCTTCCTAGATAATGAGTTGGAGTCGACAAAAAGTGATCCGTCGAAGGAGGGCCATAATGTTTCCAACATCATCGACATGAAACATAGGATTTTGCAAAGTTAGCAAGAGTGATTCAAGATTTTTGCAGAAAAAGTCAAACAGGGTATAAGTGGTTTGAATTTCCAGGTTAGACTTCTCTTGAACATATCGATGACACGACTCTGAAATTTGGTAGCATTTGACTCAAAATAGGATCAAAGGTCATGGTGGAAACATAACATAATCAAATGATAGGAAAATGGATTTCCCAAACCCAATAAGCCCAGTGACAAAGTGAGGATGTCCCAAACCTAACATGAGATACTGATAAGTGTCATGTATAAGAGCAACATACGACCTTTCATACAAAATACAAGATATATGTTTCTTTCCATTTTTCCTCACTATTTCTAGCAAGTACATGTTTATTTTTAATCTCAAGCTTGAACAGGATACCATATGCTTGTTGTATAAGTTCATCCTTCAGATGAATACATCCTAGTATTTGTAATGAGCCTTAGGAAGGAGTAGCTCGAACTCGCCATGGTGGCATGTCCTTCATTGTTTTAGTTTTACGAGTCCGACGGAGGGGTAACTTGATGTCTTTTTCATGTTTAGAGAGTTTGAAAAAGAGGTGAATAGAAAACTCCAGAGGTCCCTTTTCGTAGATATTCTCTTAATTTTGAAAAGGTACAAAATAGTACTCAAGAGAACCTCTTAACCATGTTTGACTAAGGTATTCCTTTTTCGTATCTAGTCTATCTCAGTCTGGAAAAGGGTTAAAATTATACTAAGTAGACCTATTTTAATTTACTTTTACGAGTTTGAAAAGACAAGTGCTCGACAATATTGTCATATTTTGGGAGTCTACAAAGAGCTGAAAGAGGACTCCACCAGAATTAACGAGTGGTATATAAGGGTAGCAACTAGTTCTGGTCATGGTGGCGCTGCTCAAAAAATGTAAAGGTAAAGAGGCTCGCTAATAAGACCACTCATTGCAGATGTTCCCCGGGCAAGGGTAAAACAACCATGGGAAAGTGTATGATCTTCCAAAGAGATGGTGGCGATGGAATGAAAAAACCAAGGCTCATTTAGAATAAATAGGTTGATAAAACGACAATCGCGAGAGGTAAAGTGGGAATGGTTTCATTTTTCACACAAGCTTGAAACATGGGAAACTATGCTTGAGGATACTTGAAGATGGTTTCATTTTTTCACAAGCTTAAAACATGAGAAAAAACTATGCTTGGATTTGGTTTCATTTTTACACAAGATTGAAACGGGAACAAACTATGCTTGAGATTAGTGCCATTTTTACACAAGCTTGAAACAAGCAAAAACTATGCTTGAGATTGGTTTCATTTTACTCAAGCTTGAAACAAAGAAAAAATATGCTTGAGATAATTTTTCATGACCCCAGCATAATGACTCTATTCAAGGTACATGCCCCTAAGCTTCATTTCATTCACCTAAGTAGACTACTGGTTACTAACAGGTTGATGGAATGAAGGTTCTTTTATGAGATCAAGTGAAATACTTGACTAGAAATTTACGATATCTAATCAAAGACTCAAATTGAAAGTGGATTTGTTATATTATTTAATGAGCTTGACATAGGAAAAGAACCATGTTCATGACACCTTGTTTCATTTTTTAAGGAGCTTGCACAAGACAAGGAACTCTTCTTCGACACCTTCTTTCATTTTTAAAGGTGCTTGACACAAGAAAAGGAAGTCTTCTTCAAGAACCTTGATTTATTTTTTATGGATCTTGACACAAGACAAGGAACTCTGCTCCAAAAAACCTTGATTCATTTTTTAAGGATCTTGACACAAGACAAAGAAATATTCTCTGAGAACCTTGATTCATTTTTTAGGGATCTTGACACAAGAAAAGTAATTTTGATCTAAGAACCTTGATCATGGCCCACAAGAGGCCATGGCTTCCAAGAGGTTATCATCAAATGGGAGAAAAATGCTTTGGAAGGGATACATATCAAGGGATCTAATGGAAATAACAAGCTCCAATGCCCCTAGTACATGATGCACTATATCAGTAACTAGATCATCAGTAGACATGGGCATGGAACTGGTGGCCACATAAATAACTTGTGGTAGGGATGATACCACTTCCTTATAGGGAACATTTAGGGAAAATGGTTGATTGGGTGCAAAATTAGGACCAATAATCAAAAGTTTATCAATGGCCATAATTCTTCCTTCATGCAAGAAACATACGACACGAAAGAGAGAAGAGACAAGAGATCCAAAACATAAACATAGTCACATCCAAGGAGTAAATTAAAATCCAAAGGGCCTTGGGAAACCATCACATCGATATAGACGATTTTTCCTCGCAAAGTAATAGGCAAATTAGGAAGGATCCCTAAGAGTTGACTGGTTCCTCTGTTAAAAGCCGTCAGAATCTGGATAATGGGAAAAAAGCTATGGAGAACCTAAATCTTGCCAAGTAGTTGAGGACATAATACTAACCGATGCACCTTCTTCTATGATTGTGCCAAGTATGGGTATATTAAGTTTGTACTAGGATCTAGAATGGAATGTAAGAGGTAAGACTATATCTTATTAGTCGTCTCCAATTAAAGGAAGTGATCATACTACTTGGAGAGGGTGCCATGGGAATGGGAGAAATGACCCCTTGCATTATGGGAATGGTAGGATTGTCTCCCTAAACCATGCGAATGGGAGGATTTCCTCCTAATTTGTTGGAATCTAAAGAAATAAGAAGGACCTGAGCGATACGAAGTTCACTCTCTATGGGAAAGGTATGATAAAATGAAGGTGGAATCAAGTCAACCATTTTCTCAGCCAATGGTTGGTTAGGAATGGGCTCATAGGATTCACATCCAGAGAGAGTGGGATTGACTAGAGATGAATTCTAATTAATCACTTCATCTATTAGTGGTGGATCAGGGGAAAGCTTTTGATAACCAGTTAGAATATGAGGCTAAGAAGCTATAAGGTTGTCCAACACTTTTGAGGATTCATCCATATAAGGAAAAAGGTGAATATGATGATTCCCTTCACATAACCTACACGTAAATTTTACTTTACCCTTTTTCCCATGAACCTTACTATCACTAGTTAAGCTTTTATCACCAACATGATCTCTAGAGGCTAATGACAAAGGCCATTGTGAACCTGTAGACCACACTTCTAATACCTTGGGAATACCAAGAAAATATCTAAGAAGATGGTGATACTTACATAACCTACAAGGGAAATTCACTTTGTGGGGCTAATTAGAAGGTTTCTCCACATTATTTTCATATGTAGAAATGGTTTCTTGGTTGCCCCCTTGCTTATTTTTATTCTTCTTCTTCCTCCTCTTCTTTTTCTTCTTAACTCCCTGGTTACTAAAATAAATACTTTCACTAGAGGAATAGGGAGAAAGCGGCAAAGAAACCATAGGTGAAGAAGGAAAAGGGTCAACTTTAGGATCAACATGAGGTTGATGTTGTTCAGGTGGAGGAGAACTTGATTGGGAATAAATTTGGATATTCATAACCATATGGGTTGAAAACGACCAAACCGGCAAACCAATGGTAAATCCGAGAAGGGACAACATTGCCATATAAGGAGCACCAATATTTCCAAAAGAAGGAAAAGGACTAGGATTCCCATCAGAGGGGTTTTATTGATAGGTTAAATGGGGAACTGTTTCCATTAGTATCAACCTAAGATCCACTAAGGAGCTATTCCACAAGAAGGATGTTTTCTTCCAGTCAATTAATATATTTTAGAAATTAACAAAAAAATAAATCAAATAGGGGAATCTAAGCATAATGCTTTACCAAGCAATCATGAACTACAATATACACCTTGGTGAACCAAGGACTTGACATACGAAAACTAATATCCCCGAATGTTGTTTTCAGTGTATCATGGTATACAAGACAATATATTTGATTACCTATGAATGGATAGCAACCTATAGGGGGTTCGTAAAATATACTCAACGGTATGTGGGAGTGTAGTCTGTAGGAGTGTTTTCTAATGCGTAACCATTTTATGAGAGTGTTCCTCTATACTTTTCATGCATTGAGTATCGTCCGATATACCTGAAGGTATGTGGAGAATGATCCTATATACTTGCATACATGGAATGAGATTTTTCCCCTTAGATG
This sequence comes from Pinus taeda, assembly GCA_000404065.3. NCBI lineage: Eukaryota > Viridiplantae > Streptophyta > Pinopsida > Pinales > Pinaceae > Pinus > Pinus taeda. The sequence goes on from APFE030514993.1 coordinate 23,697, forward strand.
CAATGCTAGGAAACAAAAACAAATCCTACGTTTAACGATGCCAGAACACATCTCTGGTCTAGACCTCTATATGTTTTCGGTAATGTTCCAAATATTCCTTAGGTTAATTGAGATAAATTTTAAAGTTGATCTTGAATTATGTTTTGGTTTCAAGGCTCAAAAATCGATGTCACCTGAACACACCTATGATGCAACTAATATAAAAAATAATTCTTTTCATTTCAATGAAAGCTATCTAGTATAGGGAAGAAGTGAAAATATTGATGCAACAATCAAATATGCAATGGTCAATAGCTTCCTAAATAGATCTTTCAATTCCACAATTCCAATGCAACAACCAAAAAATTCACTAATTCACTAAAGTTCAACTAAATGAATGAGGACGAAATTATCAGCTTTCAAAACCAAGCAATGTAATATATGCCCAATCACAATCTCAAAAACAACTTTCTAGTGCAATGTAATCCAATGCAATTTCTACAAGTAATGATTATTCTTGAGATGATGGCTTAATAAATGCAAATGCAATTTATTTCTAGTTTTCAAAAGAACTAAAAATGCTTATCAGACAACAAATCAGTAACACATGCAAGCAATCACAATAGTAAATTAAATTACCCAAAGAACTAAATACTCAACCAAAGTTTTCTTTCACCGCTTAAACACAGAACAAACTTTTGCAAACCACAAAAAATCTAACAACAATAAGTCAAAATAATATGCAAATAGAGAAAGAGAAAAACTTTAGAGATCGAGGCATTCTAGATCTTCTGTCAAAAACCCTAAAAAATCTCACTTTTTTACCAACGCTATTGTAATCGTCAAAATTTGCACTGATAGGGTCTTCAACGCAACTGCAATGAGAAAAATATGCTCTGACAACGCTTTTTTTTGACAAAAAAAGAGTGTTGGGCGTGAAAAGATTAGGAAAAGACAAACAAAATCGAGCAGCGACCTAGACTTGACACTCTAAACCACACACTAGTCAGAATGTGGATCCACAATCAATCAAATTTATGGATCTCTAAGATTTTGTCCAAACTTATCAAAAGAGACCAAAAACAAAAGGGGGTTTGAAGAGTTATGTACTCCCCAGCAAAGTCACTATTTTGTAGTTCAAGTAATCCTTTTTACAGACAGAAACGATCCCTCTAATCCTATGGGAAGATTTATCAACTACACAAGACAACTACATGCAATATTTCTTAATTCATACAAGAAAATACAAAGGAGGATATATCTCCTACCTCTCTCTGATGCTAATACCCTTGTGTTCGACCTTAACTCTTTCGCTCGCAAACTCACAATCTCCTCTTCGCTGGTGTAGATGAGTGTCTGCAAGAAAGATCAAGAGGAGACAACAAACTTATGCAAATCATAACATTTTCTAATACAAATTATGTAACAGATCAAGGTGCACTATAATAAATGGACAATACGTGGCACATTTATGGAAAAAATCATATATTGTATTCATGGAAAATTTTAGGGGAGAATTTTTGCCCTTGGGCTAAATTAAGGGGTTTTATATTCTTATTGGGTGAATATTTTGTATCATAGTACATTGTTACAAATTGCCTCAAATTTATTTTATAAAAAAATTAGGTATGGAGGTTATCCCACTTTATTTTAAGGGAGAGGGTAAAAAAAGTAAATTTAGCCCTTGAAATTAGGAGTTACAATCTACGTATGGAGGTTAGCCCACCTAATTTTAAGGGAGAGGGTAAAAAAAGTAAATTTAGCCCTTGAAATTAGGAGTTAAAATCTTCCATTCACCCTCATTTTCAAGAAAATGTATTTATGATAGTTATAAATAAAAATATAATAAAGTGGAGGTATGGTAAATAAATAAAACCTCTTTTTATACTTCAAAGGTATGGTAAATAAATAAAAATATAAATAAACTATAGGTATGGTAAATAGATAGAACCTCTTTCTATATTTAGTCCATAACCCACTTTCTATTTAAGAAGGCTCAAAAAAGAGGTTTTATTTAATTGAATCCTATGGGCTAAATACCATATTTACAAAAGAGATATGGTAAATTAATAAAAATATAAATAAACGAGAGGTATGGTAAATAAATGAAACATTTTTTATATTTACTCCATAAACCAACCTATATTTACGAACACTCAAAAAATGTGTTATATTTAGGTGAAGTCTATGGGCCAAATTATTATTAATACCATGCAAAAAGACATTATTAACCCTAATATTAGTATTAATAAAATTAAATATGGAACATGGTATTGAGCCATGGTATTCACATGGAATGCAACCTATTTAAAGGGGAATTAAACTAGCATATATTTAGGTGAAACCTATGGGCCAAATTATTATTAATACCATGCAAAAAAACATTATTAACCCTACTATTAGTATTAACAAAAATAAATATGGCACATGGTATTGACCCATGGTATTCGCATGGAATGCAGCCTAATTAAAGGGGGGAATTAAACTAGCATAGATCCATCTTTACTCTGGATCAAATATCGTGATATGATCCTGAAAAAATATTTGATCCCTATCAAGGCTTGATAGATCAAGAGTAAAAATAGATCTTGTAAAAATAGATTTTATTAATTTTATAAATTACTAATAGTAGTTTTTAAGCTCCAGGTTTATGATAACCCATGGTATTGACCCATGGTAATACCATGGTATTCATGTGAGCATAGACTATTTAAAGGGGAAATTCTATCACTTAGATCCATCTTAATTCTGAGTCTACCAAGTGCTAGGAGGGATAAATAGATTTCATCCCTCTAAGAGTGATAGATGTGGAGTTAAGATGGATATAGGTTGGTGTTTATGATAATGAAGATATTAAATAGACTTAGAAAATTATATTGTAAAAAAAATCTTAAGGTGAATGGTTAAAGCTACATTTAGTCACTTCATAAAATTTAGTAAAAAATATCGATATCTGTATTAATATTGGTTTTTCTGATTTAACAAAAAAAAATTCAAAACAATGAAATCTTAACTCTTTGCGCATCACCCTTGCAGAAGGGAGATAGTCGCTGCCCAGATTTCCCACCATTTTTTAAGCATTCTCAATATGGTATCTTCATGAAAAAGTTAAGATACTGATCTTGGATTAGTTGTTTGAAAAATATAATCTTCTATGCTATTCTTAGTTTGTCATAATGATTTGTAGGGGTTGGGTCACTGCACCATATTGTCCTAAAAGACAGAGATTGTTCTTTCCATTAGATCCCCTTTAGGCCTTTGAGATACCTACTAATTCATTATATTATATTATATAGTTGGGGTAAACAAACGATGTATTTCTTTTTTTTTATCTCGCAGTTGGAGTCTATGGAATAAGAAAGAAATTTGATAGCTTGGAAAAAGTGATAGCTTGACAAAAGTGGTACAGGAAACATTAATATCTCCTACTATGACAAACATGGCCACTAAAACTTGCAACATTGTTTGTAGGAAGTGAAAATTATGTTTCTTTTTTCCAAACATGTATGTTAGTATATTCTAGTTTAATGAATATGTTTTACTATTACCATATATGGTTTCATACTTTAACAAAACATTTGCCAAGACTTCAAAATGTTTTATTATTCAATGAAAGATTTTCCAAGACCTTACAAGATTTTATAATTCAGTGAAAGATTTGCCATGACTTTAAAAGATAATATAATCTGGTGAGAGATTTGCCAAGAAAATATATATATACATATTATATTAGTGATAAAATCGCCTCCCATTTTTCCTATGTATCATGGGGATTCGCCCATTTGTTATACATATAAATTTAAGGTAGTTCTTAAAATTTTCCTCGATTATATTATTAATAGATGAAAAAGGAAGCATTGCAACCAATGAATAATTGATGTTAGAAGCCTCCCTCAAGTGAGATCCAAGTCCAAGCATTAGCCTTCAAACACCTTTTCCCCTTTGTAAATAGGTAGCATTTGGGCACAATTCAGCACTAGGATGGCAACCAACCATTAGTGGATGGTAGGAAATTCGTTTATAAGGAAGGAGAGGGAGTTGAGGATCCATGAAAAGAGGGAGGAGTTCCACATCTCAAGGGAGAGATACATGGAAATATGATCTAGGGCTAGGAATGGGAGGTCTTATTCCAATATTAATTTACTTGAACGACATCATCATTCTCGATATTTCTAATAAAATAAGTTTCTCCTCCATTTGTGGAAAAACTATTTGAAGGGGAACAACATGGATTTTCCTAATAAAACTTGTGCTGGCAGTGTTAGTCATGTGTAATACCAGAGGTTGCCAACACAGGTTTTCCTCATAAAAGTAGCTTTTAGCTTGCAAAACAAGGTTTTTGACAAGCTCTTCAGAATTCTTTCAAGGAAATTTTTCTTCCTTTTATTCAGGGATGTTCCAAACATGTTTCATGGTGAATACATTTTTTGCGACAACTTTATCACTTTGTGACACTCGCAACATTGACGAACAAAGTGTGGCACTTCAGGAATGACACTAGGAGTGCGACAAAATGTTGTATAACAATCAATCTACCTTAGGTTCCAAGAAACCTGAGATGGTTTCTTGTCCATATACCCATGCATTAATCCCTACAGCATAATTGGTGACTCAGTTGGGGATTTTTATTTGACTCCTAATTCATATCTCCTAGATCTAGGATCTCTGATTCTCTATGGTCTTATTTGTTTCTTCTCAGCTTGGATTCTCTTCATTTTTCTTTTCTGCAGCTAATGTTTCTTCTTTTATCCTTTACTTTAGCTTGATTTCCTTTTTTCTGAGTGAAACTTCAGTAACACACCCTCCCAATGCTTTACAAAGTGTTATAATTCCCTGATCTTTACAACACGGTGCATTACCATCGCTGATAACTCCCTATGTATCCTTGAGACTTGCGTTATAAAGCCAAACCTTTGCTTTCCACCCAATCTTATGGATTTCACTATTTGGAATTTTTACTTGCTCGATAGTCATCAATTCATTATTTTCTCGACTTTGTTTCTGTAGGATGCATGCATGTTTTTATTTTATTTTGAAAAATTAGCTTGATTACATTAATTTGGAAAAATAAAAAGAAAAAAATTTATGTTTTCTATCATTTTAGTTGGTTTGTTCAAGTTTACTGTGGGTTTATTATCTGAGCATTGTATGTTTGCATTTATTTTCTTTGTGTTAAAGTTGCACTAGGACTGCTTGGTTTTGGAATGGACATTTAGTTACTCTCTCCTTATAAAATTTCTTCTTCATCAAACTAAAATTTAAAAAAGCATATTTTATGCATGGTTTGAGTGAATTCTCACAAATTTCATATGTGAAAACCCCTCCATAGACATTAATCAATTACCTTTAAAATCAATCTCTTAAAAAAATTGATCAACAACTCCTTTTTCAGGATACACACATATTATTTTAGGCTAGAGTCATGAGTTAGGTTGTGTAAGTCAACTCTCCAAGACTGCAAAATTTAAAATAGTGTCATTAAAGAGAGAAAATCATGTTGCACTCACATCAACTGCGATCTCTCCTCTAAAAATGGAGTTAAGCGTGAGGTAGCATCGGAGTGTGAGAGAAGGTATCCCACCTTCGATTGCATTTCGATGAGGTATTATGTGTAACAGGGATCCTTTTTTGGATATTAGAGTTAAGTTGGGGACTCAGGTATCCTTCCCACATAGCATACTTCCCACGACTGTGAACCCCCCAATGGTGTCCATGATTTTAGGTTAACTTAGTGGACATACTTCTAGGGACGAACACAATTTTACTGGGGTGGGCTACCCTAGTACCTAAATAGATTAACCTACTCCGTCTTTGATTTGTTGGGAAGGTACTTGTCTTCACGAGAGTGATTGGCCTCTTCTTACCAAGGTTCGTGAAAAGATGAGGAGTAATTGTAGTTGTAACATTATACCAACTCTCTCTTATGCCCCTTTGATACTAAGTTTCATCTCCAACTAGATGTGGATATCAGACAAAGTTTTTCTTGGCTACTTTAAGATCTCTTTTAGAGTTGTTTTTGTTTTCTAGGTGTGTGCTCTTTTCTACTAAGAATAAAATATATATATCACACTTAATTTAAAAATAAAATATAGCATTCACTGTGGCTACCTTAGGCCCTCGTCATCTGTCTTGGTGGTAGCATGGCTTTCCTCCACTGGTTGGGGAGGAATTTGTGAGTGAATCAGATTCCCCTTCTAAACATAGGAATTAGTCTCCAGTATCAAATATTGAATCACACAGTTCCTCCCATGAGTCTCTTTTACTAGAAGACTTATTTACTGAAGGTGTCTTGCCTCCTTTCAGTCCTCCACTTACTGACCCTTTTGGGGTTGTTTTGGTTCAGGTTTCACCTTTTCCTATCATGTCTTCATTAGTTTCCACTCCTAATGTGATGATGATTGCTAGTGCATCGTGTTCTTTTGTGGACAATGTTTCTCCATCGCCACTTCCCCCACCTACAACCAATTCAACACAATTGATTGGTTATCTTACTATTTAGACTATGCCTAGTCTAGGCATCCCAAATACACCCGCTACAGGTAGAGCTCAACACCATTTTGTCTATACCCCTTCATTTCATCCCCTAGAACTTCGACTATCACCCCTATAGGTGTTGTTAGTACAACTACCTTTAACTATATGTTTGGTTGGAACCCTTTACTAATTTTTAACCCCCAAATAGTTAGGACTGGGGGCAATGCTTCTAGCATTCATATGCCCATTGGGGTATGATAGCCCCTATTCCCCCATACAGTACAATTTGGTCCTTTTTTATTGATTTTTTTCTTTTGGTGATAATACTACTAGTGATGGTCCTACACGCACTGCGCCTTATGTGGCCAGTGTTATCACTCATCTCGGTCCAGATGCATCTATTTTGGGCCTCCCTACTAAACAACCATTGAATCAAGGGGGGAATTTCTATCATGGGGGAAACTCATTATATGGTAGTCCCCCTCAAGTTGGTAGTGTGCCTTATGGCCTACCACTTTATATAACCCAACCTCCACTACTAGGAAAATACTATCTGTTGCAACCTATGTACCCTGTTGGAAACCAGTTGATGGCTGGGATTTTGGGTCCCTTAGGTCATCCTTCTCTTCCCTAGTCTAATTCAGGGGCACCTATACCTTTTCTCTTCCTGGATACTTTAGACATCCTGAATCTGGAAAATTTAATGAATGACCCTGTTGAAAATGGAAACAAGAAATGCTAAAAATATCATTGCTATAAATAGTAGTTCGAGTACCAGTGTTGGACATAGCAACAAGAAATGAAAAATGGAAGTGATAAAAATAGCATTTCTATAAAAAGCATTTTTGAGATGGATTCCAATTTTAGTTAGTCCCTAAACTAGAATTGAGCAGTAAAATCCGAATTTGATCTTAACAGTTGTTTGTAAAATAATTAATTAATTCATCTTGAGTTAATTAGTTGGAGAAAATCAAACATCAAGTCTATGTGAATACATGCAACCGTTATCCCATTGATTGAGGAATTTATCCCTCAGTTAAAGAGATAAGGATGAGTTTTAATTTCAGTTGTAATTAGTTAGCTCAGTTATCTGAGCTAAGTCCGGTTAGATTAATTCCAGCAGTTTGTGGAATTAATTGTGAGTTCATTTAGTTAATGCTTGCATGCATGTAACTGTTGCTCTCTAGATAACTGAATATTCTCTCATAAATAACTCACGCATGTCAGTTGTGTCAGAGACCCAATTGAGATCAGAGCAAGGACAGTGTACTATCAGTTGGATGAATTTTTCCTATAAAGGAAACTCATCCATGCAAAAGGATTCATCTCCTTCAGGTTTTTACAATTATTTCTGAGCCAAGTGAGCAGTGTGAGGTGGGAATTCACACATGTGGAAGAACTCGACCCCAAGAAAAAATTTGCAAGGAAATAGGAGGCTTGGAGGGCAGAGGATAAGGTTGTGGGAGCCTTTGATTGTCTATGAGCAGCATTGTTTGATTGCAGAGAGAGCGGGATAGCTTAAGAGATTATTATTTTTGTAACGTGAACAAGATTTCCACCTGTATGATAATACAGTGATTGGGGTTTTAGGCTGAGGCTTTCCCCTGGTTATTTCTTTTGTGTTATGTGTGATTGGTTTCTCATTCTCAGTTACATGTATTCTCATTGATCTTGCTCAATTTGATTAAGCTTCCATAAAGTTTGTTGTAGAACTAGATCTTGTATTTTTCTTTAGTCTATTGCATAATTTGTTGATCTACAGTGGGAATTTTGACATGGTGTCAAAGAAAAGGTGATCAAAGTGAAGAACAATATACAAGAAGGGAGAAGTTAGAATTTTGAGGTTCCTGAATATAGAAAACTAGTTCTTATCACATCTCAATTTCACCAATGGCATTCAACGATTTAAGACTCAACTATTCCCTTGATGGAAACTCGAATTATATAGCCTGGAAGGATCACATGGATGCAGTATTAGAGGATAACAGTCTAAAGAACTTCATTAACAAGAAGTCCCCAAGCCTACAGTGGCCAATGATATTGAATTGGCGGAATGGAAGAAATGTGTGGCTAGAGCAAGGAGAATCCTTCTGGAGGTAGTTCGAGACCACATAATCTCGAGTATTCATGGGAAGGAGATACCATTTTGATGTGGAAAACATTGAAATATATATACTAGAACAACAGTGATCATAGGAAGCTAGCGCTGAAAGACAAGCTTCGAAAAATCAAGTGTGAAAATGGTAACACAATCTCTACATATCTGAACAAGCTCACCACCGGTAGGGATGAGCATGGAAGTGTAGGAATCACAACAGCCGATGATGACATGGTGAGCCTTGCACTCCTTGGTCTTCCTAAGAGTTGGCATAGCTACCAAGACTCGGTTAATGGAAGAGAAAAAATGCATGATTGGGAATGACTTTGGTCTGATATGATGCAAGAGGAGATAAGAGGAAGCACCAGAGATGGGTCCTCATCAAAGCAAGATGATGAGAATAATCTTGCCTTAGCAAGTAAGGCAAGGAAGAGGAAAGGAAAGGCATCCCATTCCAAATCAGGTTCTTCCCATGGTGGGAATAATTTTGACAAATCAAAAGTGCGATGCTTTCATTGTCATGAATTGGGCCATTATGCTACAAATTTTCCACAGAAGAAATCCAATAAGGGATCCTCGAAGGGATCGAATGGTGAGGCACTGGCCTCATAGTTTGAGTTGGATTTCTCTCTTATTGCATGCATGGTTTCATCCATGGTGGGATGTGTGGTACCTCAACAGTTGAGCTTTATTCCACATGTCAGGTGACAAGAATATTTTTAGTACCTTGGAGGAAACGGATCATCACATGCGAATCCAGATGGGCAATGATGGAACGTACCATGTTTCAGGTGAAGGTACGATTGTGTTTCAGAGGGAGCATGGAGCTCTTCTCACCCTGACTGATGTAAAGTATGTACCAGGTCTAAAGAAGAATCTTGTGTCCATCACTATGATGGAATACAAAGGCTATGATGTAGTCTTCAGTAAAGGAAAGTTTTTCCTTAGACACATCACCACGAGATAGGTGAAGCAAATCGGTTCACGAGTCAAGAACCTGTATGCTCTTGAGGTTCAAGATGCATGCAAAGCCTTGAGGAGCAAGGCAACTATTGGAGACTTGGTGGTTGAGAGGGAGAGTACATTACCCCTCAACATGCAGTTCTAGAAGAAGTCTCATACAACTGTGGAGGAGCCACAATTAGTGAAGCAACTTCAGGAGGTTGTGGAGCAGCCACAACTAGAGAAGCCGAGAGGAGACTGAATGGAGGCATCCACTCATGTAGATACCTCCAGTAGGGGGGAATTTTGAGCCAAGTGGGAAAAGGGATCACATGCATCCATACCTTCAGATCAGAGGTGGGGCGATGTGGAGTGACAGTCCCAAGAAGGCTGGAATAGGGGTAGGATCATTGAGGTACCAAACCTATTTGATTATACCTTACTACGAGAGCCCCAACGTGGAGTAGCAGGACTGGCTGAGTGGGTAGAGACAGATGCAGATGGAGCACCAGAGAGAGCTACAGTGCAGGAATCCCAAGACAATGCAAAGCTAGCAGGTTGCAATAATATGAGAGGCACAAGAGTGTTGCACCACTGGAGGATGGCACAGAGAGGTGTGCAATGGTGCGAGATGCATGGAGTGTTGTAGCAGCTCAGAGGTCATAGAGGGAGAACTTGTCAACAGTAGAGGAAGCTTCAGCATGAGAGGATGTTTCTAGCCCAACAGGGAGGTCAGTTGGGAGATTTTTTGTTTCTAGAGTTGTTGGAGCAACAACACTTGGGAGAAGTGTTGCATGTAGAACATTCCAAAGGTTCAGGATCGGGTTCAAGTTGAATGCCCTTCTTGTTGAGAGGGAGTGTTGAAAATGGCACCAAGAAATGCTAAAAATAGCATTACTATAAATAGAAGTTTAGGAACCAGTGTCAGACATAGCAACAAGGAATGAAAAATGGAAGTTCTAAAAATAACATTGCTATAAATAACATTGTGGGATGGATTCCAATTTTAGTTAGTCCCTGAACTAAAATTGAGAAGTAAAATTCGAATTTGATCTTAGCAGCTATTTCATTAATTAATTCATCTTGAGTTAATTAGTTGGAGAAAATCAAACATGAAGTCTCTGTGAAGACATGCAACATTTATCCCATTGATTGAGAGATTTATCCCTCAGTTAAAGAGATAAGGATGAGTTGTAATTAGTTAGCTTAGTTATCTGAGTTAAGTCCAGTTAGATTAGTTCCAAAAGTTTGTGGAATTAATTGTGAGTTCAATTAGTTAATGCTTGCATGCATGTAACTGTTGCTCTCCAGATAACTAAATATTCTCTCATAAATAACTCATGCATGTTAGTTGTGTCAGAGACCCAGTCGAGATCAGAGGACAGACAGTGTACTATCAGTTGGATGAATTTTTCCTATAAAGGAAACTCATCCATGAAGAAGGATTCATCTCCTTCAGGTTTGTGCAGTTATTTCTGAGCCAAGTGAGTAGTGTGAGGTGGGAATTCACACATGTGGAAGAACTGGACCCTAGGAAAAAATGTGCAAGGAAATAAGAGGCTTGGAGGGCAAAGGATAAGGTTGTGAGAGCCTTTGATTGTCTATGAGCAGCATTGTTTGATTGCAAAGAGAGCAGGATAGCTTGAGAGCTGATTCTTTTCATAAGTTGAACAAGATTTCCACTTGTATTATAATACATAGATTGGGGTTTTAGGCTGAGGCTTTCGCTGAGTTATTTCTTTTGTGTTATGTGTGATTGATTTCTCATTCTCATTTATATGTGTTCTCATTGATCTTGCTCAATTTGATTAAGCTTCCACAAAGTTTGTTGTAGAAGTAGATATTGTATTTTGCTTTAGTCTATTGCATAATCTGTTGATCCAAAATGGGAATTTCTATAGACCCCATCAACCACAACTTTCTTTGCCCTCTAATCCCACATAAAATTCTTGAAAACAATCTAAAGTTTGAAGGAAAACGGGAAGATGACCCAACAACATGTTAGTGTCAATGTCTTCACACTGCCATCAGTGATCAAAATATGCTCTTTTGCATTTCATATTAGGAGTCCCATACTAATGATTTTGCATTCCATTAGGTCATGGATTCATTGATGGTAGGGTTTTCTTCAATTTTTCCCTCATGATCTATACTTGTTGATCTTCTTCCATATATTTCAATCATGGCTCATGTTCACTTTGCAATTCATTTCATTAGGTCTTAGGGTTTGGTCTCACTAGGTTTTAGGGTTTTCAACATAGTCAAAATTGATGGTTGAATGCTAATAAAGATCAACAAAGACATGAGGATGCCAATAATGATCAGCAAAGCCATAAGTAATTATTTCGAAAGCCTAATGTAGTTCTCACCTCAAAACTTGTTTTGAGGTGAAAATAAAGCATTTTGTTTTTATTTCTATGATGTAATTTCATGTTTTCATATGTAATATTGGTTCCTAGCTGCTCCTAAGTATCTAATGATGTTTCCAAGCACCTTCCACTACAAAAATCAAGTCATCATGAGCACCAATTCACTTGCAAAAGCAAAAGAGAAACAAGCACTAAAACCCTAAATTCCTCTCCCACTAAGCTATGGTTGGCTATGGGATCAGAGATATCTGAGTAGAGGAGGCATAAGGGATATCAAAAGGTATGAGGCCATTTCATATCATTAGACATCAGGTATCCATCATTTTTCGAGAATTCATTCCAAGGAACAAGCCATTCACCACACATAAGGGACATTTTTCTTCAAACTGTGTTTTTGAGCAATAAAAGATGAATTTGAAAAACGTAAGAGAGGTTTTTGTGCATCATTGTCCCAAGAAAAAATACCTATTTTATCTTTTACACAGGTTTCATGGTTTGGGAGAAATTATGAAAACATCATTTGCCTCAGGAGGGTTGATTGTTATGCTCTTGACCTGCAAGAAGATACCAAAATACCAAATATGTGAAGAAATATACCTAGAACACAAAACAATAAGAAATAATAGCATGTATTTTATTATTCATAAAGGAAAGCAATGTTCACTTGCCTCTTCGAGGGGGCAACCTCCAATAGAGCTAGGCTCAATTACAAAACAAGACACAATGCTCCTCGAGGGGAGTCTCTATCCTTTATATAGGATTCATACATGCAATACAATGGGTCAATACCATGGTTCTTATTAATACCATCTATCTAATACCATGGCCCATTTGCAACTAACTGTGGTCCCTTCTTTAAATGCAGGTCAACCACTTGCAATTATTAATATGGGCTTTGTGGACTCTTTACTTAACTATAACTATGACTCGATCCTATTACATAAATAAGGGGGTTAGGGTTGGACCCTAACATGCTCTCCCCTAGAAGAATAGCCTTGTCCTCAAGGCTAAAGCTATGGAAATTGCTGAAGGATAGTGGCTGGTTCCCAGGTCGCATCTTTCGGAGAGGTGTCTTTCCACCTGACGAGGACTTCCTTGACCATGCGGCCGCATAGGTGCCTTTCTCGTGTTTCAAGAACCTGTTCAGGTTGGAGCTAGATTGATCCTTCTTCATCCAATTTAGGTACACTAGTTTGAATTCGGCAATGGTTTCCAATCACTTTCTTGAGGCATAAGACATGGAAGACTAGATGGCTTTTTGCAATGGGTGGCAAAGCTAGCTTATAGGCGACTTCTCCAATGCGCTGAAGTACTTTATATGGTTTGTAGAATTTTAGAAATAATTTCTGACAACCCTTGTCTTTGAGTGATGTTTGCTTATATGGTTGCAACCTCAAAAATAGCTGATCCCCTTCTTGAAATTGGTGTTCTAAACGATGTTGATCTACCTGTTTCTTCATGCAGTTTTGAGCTTGATGGAAATTCTCTCTGAGGTGGGCCAACATGGTTGTGCAGTTCTGTAGGAGTTGATCCACTGCTTGTACCTTCGAGCATCATTTGATATAAGAAGTAGGTGAAGGAGGGAGTTGACCATAAACTTCTTCATGTGGAGTCATTTTTGTTGTGGCATGATAGTTGGTTTTATACCACCATTTGGCTAGAGGTAACCATTGTACCCATAGATGTTGCTTTTCTGAAGTGAAACACCTAAGGTAGGTCTCCAAACATTTTTTGACTGCTTCAATTTTACCATAATTTTGGGGATGATAGGAAGTACTGAGATGTAGTTGGTGACCTTGTAGCCTGAAGAGTTACTGCCAAAAGTTACTAGTGAAGATCGTGTCATGATCAGACACAATGGAAGTGGGAATGCCATGCAATTTGAGGATCTGGTCCATGAAAGATTGAGCAACCAAATTCGGTGTAAAAGGGTGGGGTAGGGCGCAAAAATGAGCATACTTAGAAAGTGTTTCCATAACCAACATGATGACTGACTTGTTTCCTGACTTCGGAAGACCCGTAACGAAATCCATAGAAACCTCCATCCAGATTGAGGCCGGGATGGGAAATGGCTATAATGTGCCTGGGGATTTGACTATTTCTCCTTTGTGGCATTGACATATGTCGCACTCAGCGACAAAAGTAAGAATGTCGTTTTTCATGCCTATCCAAAAGAATGAATGTCGAGTGCGATCATAAGTCTTCTGAAAGCCTGAATGGCCTGTAGTGGGAGATGAGTGCAACTCCGCCAAAATGTGGATTTTGAGGATGGATGTTGGTCATAACACGATTTTGTCCTTCTAACAAAGAATCTCATCCTGCCAAGAGTATCTCGTTGTGGAATTTGGTTCCGCCTGAAATTGATTAATGAGTTGGGAGAGCAAGGGATGTGAAAACTGTTCCTTGTGAGCCTCTTCAATCCATTTTGGAATGGGCAGGGAGATAGCGAACATGGTGCTTTCCTCCTCAAATTGGCATGATAACGCATCTGCTACGACATTTTCACACCCTTTCTTGTAAATTATCTCATAATCATATCCCAACATACTGGAGAGCCATTTATTTTGTTGTGGTGAGGATAGGTGTTGCTCCAAAAAATATTTAAGGCTTTGATGGTCTATGAAGATTTGGAAATGCCACCCCAATAAGTATGGTCACCAGGTATCTACTGCATGTAAGATGCCCATCATCTCCTCATAGGTAGATTGTCCCAAATTTGTCCCACTTAGTTGTTGGCTAGTGAAGGCCAAGGGTTGACCTTCCTGCATTAAGACTACCCCAATACTCATACTTGAAGCATCACATTCAATCACAAAAGATTTGGTGAATTCAGGTAGTGCTAATATGGGAGTGGAACACATGGCATGTTTGAGAGCTATAAATGCTTGTTTCGCTTCATCATTATAGAGAAATGAATTTTTCTTGAGGAGGTGAGTGAGGGGTCTAGAAATGTGACCATAATTGCAGACAAAATTGCGATAGTAACCTATGAGACCCAAAAATCCTCTCAAGCTCTTCAAGGTCTTTGATTGAGGCCAATCCTGCATTGCCTGGATCCTTTTTGGGTCCACCCTGACACCTTCACGCCCCACAATGTGGCCCAAATACTCAACTTCTTCCATGCCAAAAGAGAACTTGCACATATTGACAAATAATTTATGCTTTCGGATTAGTTGTAAGAGAAAATCGACAAGCGAAAGATGTGTGGCCTAGGTGCGGTTGTAGATGAGGATGTCATCAAAGAAAAAAATGACAAATTTTCTAAGATATGGTTTGAGCAGGTAGTTCATAAGGCTCTGAAAAGTGGATGGGTCATTACAAAGACCAAATGGCATTACCAAGAACTCATAATGGCCTTCATGAGCTCAGAAAGCAATATTTGGAATGTCTACTTCTTTCATGCGAATTTGGTGATAGCCCGAGCGAAGGTCGAGCTTAGTAAAGAATTGAGCCCCATTTAGTTCATCCAGCAAATCATCGACAACCGAGATGGGAAATTTATCTTTGACTGTCAACTTGTTGAGGGCCCTAAATTCTGGACACATACGCCATTCCCCATCTTTCTTGAGCACCATGACCACAGGCAATGAATAAGGACTAATGCTAGGACGAATGATACCTGCTTCCAAGAGTTCCTTGATGATTTTTTCAATTTCGTTCTTTTGGGCGAAAAAATATCTACATGGATGCACATTTAGTGGTTGGGCCCTTGGGACCAAAGTAATGCTATTATCATGTTCCCCTCTTGAAGTTGGAAGCTCATGAGGCTTGTCAAAGACTGGCAGATGGTTGTTTAAGATCTGTTGCATCTCAGGATGAAAATGAAGAGAAGTGGGTTTGAAGGCCTGGATGGCATTAAATTGGGATATAACTCCATGGTGGCCCTTTTTTAACAATTTTTCCATCCTATGTGAGCTAATGATAGAGGGATCACCAGCCCAGAGTCCACAGAGGGTATGTGTGTGGTTGTTCTGCTTAAAGCTCATATATAACTCCTAGAAATCAATTGTGATTGGGCCAAGTGTGCAGAGCCATTCAGCACCCAACACAATGTCACACCCTCCCATGTGTATGGCAAACATGTAGGTCTTTAACTGATAATCCCCTATTTGAAGTTTGACATTTTCACAGTGGCCTTCACATTTCATTGTCCCCCCATCAGCAATTTGGACCTGGAAGTTAGAGACTGCTTTGACAAAACAATGCACTGCTTCTGCGACTCTTTGATGGATAAATTTATGCGTACTGCCACTATCAATCAAGATTAATATCGAGTGATGCTTAATAAAACCTCTAATTTTGAGGGTTTAGGGAGAAGAAATCCCCGCCAAAGCATGAAGTGAGATAACTAGTTCTTTAGGTACATTGTCTAGCTGGTTGTCCTCATCTTCCTCCTCTGGTTCTTCAAGTGGTGGGGCTTCCTCCGATGAACTGAGATCAGTAGCATCAATTTGAAAGAATTTGGACTCCTTGCATTTATGCCCGGGGGAGTATTTCTCATCACAGTAGTAACACAGTCCTTGCTTTCTTCTTTTCACCATTTCCGCTGGTGACACCTTTTGAACCTTGAGTGTTTGGGTAGTGCTTTGAGCCTAGGTGGCGCGACCCTTGGCGGCACAACCCTTGTCTATGAAGTTTAGATGATTGGACTAGGCCGCTAACACACGTTCTACTTCATGAGCTATCTTGTAAGCATCTAGCCATGAGGTAGGGTGTTTCAATTAGACGTGGGATTGTATGGCTTCTTTGAGACCACTGAAAAAGCATTCCAAGTAGAACTGATCGTGTAGACCTCCTGTGTGGAAAGCTAAGGCTTCAAAGGTTGTAATATATTCATTCAATGTTCCTGTCTATCAGAGCTTAGTGAGGTGACCCAAAAGTTTAGATTCATGGTCAAAGAAATCTGTAAGAGCTTTTGCAAATGTTTGCCAAGTCATGAGCCTTCCATAGCAATGTTGATGCCACTGCCACCATTGCCATCTTTCATTGTCCAAGTACATGCTACCCACACTAAGTTGAGTCACATCATCTCTTATGTGATTTAGTGTGAAATATTGCTCCATTTGTGCTAGCCATGTGGCCGGATGAGAGCCATCAAATTTATACATTTCCAGCTTGGGTGGTTGCGTCTGGGACTATTGGTGGTTGCCAAAGAGGTGAAGATAATGGCTAGACTCACCCTCCATGTTCTCATGGAAAACATATGCCTCTATGTGTTCCTCCGACTTGCCCTTTGCGAGTGTGTCAGCTAAGGTCTTGAGTGACGACAGTACTTCTTCCAACTTTGTTTCAAGGTTTTCGTTCTTCTCATTGGCCATAGCTTGAGCTCTAGTTTGTACCATGCACCAATCTAATGCACTTAAAATTTGAGACTGCCCAAAAAAAATTTATGCTAACAATTGAATGGTACCACCTTGCTCAGCTCGCCGACCTGATTATTATGGGCTAAGTCTCCTATAAGCATCCCAGGAGGGTCTTAGACTTTTTTTTTTTACACTGAAAGGAGTTTTACTCCTTGCTTAGGAATACTATAGTAGTTGAATCCCAGAAAAGTTAATGCTACTCAATGTCCTACAAGAATCACGCCCAGGTATAGGAGCCCACGCAAATAGTCAAATCTGTCAACGAACCCTCAACTGCAGCGTATGAGTAGGAATGTGGTAGTGATCGAAACCCTACTGCTAGATCTGAATGGCGGATCTAATTGTTGTGACTGCTACAGAACCCAAACTACTAGATTTGGATGGTGAATCCAATAGATCTAATTGGTGGATCTGATAGATCTGAATGGTAGAACTGATTGTTGTTGTTGCGACAAAACCCCACCTGATAGATCTGATATGGCAAAGATGATGCATGATCTAGAGAGAGACATAGGAACTAGGGTTTGACGGAGTGTCAAGTGCTATAGATCGCAATATACATAAGGGTCTGACAGTAGTAGTTGGCCCAATCTTTTAGGGCACTAACTAAGGAGGTTCAACTGTAACCTTAGCTGTACAACTCGACTACCCTATCGTACGTGCGAGTAATCTCCCTGAGTGTTGTTCTCAGTGTACTGTAGCAACAAGAAGGCAAACGGTTTATCCATGGTGAGGTTTCAAAAGAGCCTATGGGGCTTCCTCTATACCCAGTGGGTACTTGGAAGATAGTCTGTGCGCGGTTATGCCTAATGTGCTACTACTTGAAGGGGTACCCACAGGGGTTAAAAGGGAGTCCAATAAGCATGACCACCTCTTGTATTTCCTGCATGCATGCCTCCCCAAATCCAAAGGTTTATGTGCTTAACTACAAATCCCATGGTTTAAAGACGATGGAACACGTCTCTAGCCAAAAACATTTTTTCTAAAAATGGAGATCCCATCGGCCCTAGAAAGTACTCTGATACCACTTGTTATGCTCTTGACCTGCAACAAGATACCAAAATACCAAATATGCGAAGAAATATACCCATAACACATAACAATAAGAAATAACAACAAGTATTTTATTATTCAGAAAGGAAAGCAATGTTCACTTGCCTCTTTGTGGGGGAAACCTCCAACAGATCTAGGCTCAATTACAAAATAAGACACAATGCTCTGTGAGGAGAGTCTCTATCCTTTATATACGATTCATACATGCAACACCATGGGTCAATACCATGGTTCTTATTAATACCATCTATCTAATACCATGACCCATTTTCAACTAACTGTGGTCCCTTCTTTAAATGTGTTTCAACCACATAAAATTATTAATATGGGCTTTATGGACTCTTTACTTAACTATAACTATGACTCGATCCTATTACATAAATAAGCGGGTTAGGGTTGGACCCTAACATTGATGCACCTTTGGAGTGACCTTGGTAAAATCAATTTTTCTCCTAGATGGAATGACCAAATGAATCTCTTGATGAGTCAAGTGATAAGTAGAGACAAAGAGCTTTCCAATGAGCTATCATGAGCTCAATTTGGAGTTGAGGAAGACCTTCAAAAGTTGACTTCAATAGCATTATGCATTTTGGTAGCCTCATTCTGCACATTTTTACCAGTCTTGGGAGATTGGACTTTTGAGAGGGAAAATGAACTCCAAATTGAAAAATTAAATATTTGGTGGAAATTAGACATGACAATATTTCTAACGAGCTATCACGTGCCCAATTTGGACACCTGGAAGGCCTCCAAAAGTTTCCTGCAAAAGATGCTACACTTTGAGGGCAGCGTTATGCTTTGAGGCAAAATTTCCAGTGCAAAAAACAACTGGCACTGTGCTTTGAGGGAGGAGTTGTGCTTCTATAGGCTGGTGCTGCGCTTTGGCCAGTAAAGACAAGATCACTCCAAACTTCAAATTTCACTCAAATTTCCTCCAATTTCATGTTCTGCAAGTAAGTACTTCCTCCTATATAGTGTCTAGATTGCACATCTCATGTTTTCAACCTCCCCTCCATTCTTATTACTAAAACCCTAATCCCTTTGTTCATTTCACTAAAACCCTAATCTCTTTGTTCATTTCACTAAAACCCTAATCCCTTTGTCCATTTCACTGTTTAGCCTAAAAACTCAAGCCTTTCACTTATCATTTATTCCATCCTCACCTACTTTTCATCACTCATATCAATCCCATAAACCCTCCTTTCACCCTTATAGTTTGTGTCCTAACCACATACATTCACCCATAAACCCTAGGGCATACCCTTCACACCATTTACATTGTCCCATCTACATTTTCAACATTTCTGCAATTAAACAGTTATTTCAATGGACATAGGAAGTGATTATGACTATGATGAAGAGACAGCTAGGCCTTCAACTCATGTGGAAATAGGAGATAAACACCAAGAGACAAAAATTGTTGAGATATCGATGTTCGTGACATATCAGAGAGGGTCAAGGAAGTTGTTTGCAGCTTCCAGGCAGGTGTTTACTCCACAAGGTGTGGAAGGGGCTTTGCCTTCTTCGTCAGTAAAATAGGTACAGGTTGAGCAGCTAAGCAAAGGCAAGGAGAAGATATTGGAAGATGACTGGATGATGAAAAAGAGAGGGAATTTCAATTAGAAGAGCATGATGATGAGCCACAACACCATACCCATCATGGAGTAGATATCATTGATTTAGAAAGCCAAGATGAAACTACAACTCAAAACATGCTTATGATGGAAAAGGATGCACACATTCGAATGTTGATGGACACTATGGCAAGGGGTAGATATATCATCACATATTTAGAGCAGGAGAAAAAATAGTTGAATGACAAGCAGGTCCTCATGGAACTTGAAATTCTGAAGATGAAGAAGCACAAGGAGACTTTTTGCAGCTACTAGGCAAGTGCTTATTCCACAAGGTGTGGAAGGGGCCTTGCCTTCATCATTAGTCCACAGGAAAATGTTTGCTCCACTAGGTGTGGAAGGGGCGTTGCCTTCTACATCGACAAAATAGGTATGGGTTGAGCAATTGGGAAAAGGCAAGGAAAAAGTGGAAGAGGGAGATCTTGGTGATGAGGAGGAAAGAGATCTTGATCTCATTAAGCATGAGGAGCCACAACAACACTTTACTCATCATGGAATTAACATCATTGACTTGGAAGCTCAGGATCAGGAAACTATCAAAGACATTATCATAAAGGAACAAGAAGCTCAAATACAATCTTTGGCTGTCGACTTAGAGAGAGCCAAGTTCATCATTAGATACTTGGAACAAGAAAACACGCAACTATGTGAAAAACAAGTCCTCATGGAGATGGAAATAGTCAAAGAAAATAGGAAAATTATCAAAGAAGCTAATGTTCCCTTGACTCTTATTGAGCAGGAGATTGAGAATAATAGGGAAACATGGCTTGAGAGGGTGAACATACATCTTGAAGGGATTATTGAGAATGCCAACAGGGACAAGAAGATGCTTCGGCACATGGCATATCACTATATAAACTGCAACAAAATATGTAACATGAGGATCAGGAAGCTTAAAGCTAGGTTGAGGAAGGCTTTAAAGAGAAAAGAGGAGCAAGATAAGTTGAAAATATTAGCTGAAGCCTCATTAGCCCATCAAAGCAGCTAATGCTGGTGTCCCATGCCAAATTTGGGCAAGTTTTGAAGATTTTTTGCATTTTTCAAATTTTGAAATTATCAACACAGGAAACTGGAGGCGCTGTGCTTTTCCCTAGAGCATCAGATGGACAAAATTCTTGCATATTTGGATTTAGGAGGATGAGAACATGCACCTCTCTGTCTCATTTTAGATACACAGAAGCAGCCTTGGGAGATTCAAATTTTGAGGGGGGCAAATGACCTCCAAATTCAAAAATTCAAGTTGTTCCAGAAACTAGACTTGAATACCTTTCCAATGAGCTATCTTGGGCTCAACTTGGTTAAGGGAGGCCACCAAAAGCAAGTGGAAAGTGGCACTACCCTTTTGACCAATGGCGCTACGCTTTTGACCAATTTTCCCAGAAAATCAAAATTTTTCCTGTTTTCACTATGAATTCACTTTCTCTCTCCTCATGGTTGTTTTTATGATATAATTGATGACATGGTATGTAATTATGATGGTAAAATAGTCTTAGAAGGTAGATTCATTAGTTAGAGGTGGTTTTGAGGTTAATGAATCAGTTTCCATGCTTATAGAGGCAGGTTGTTTGACTGCCTATATTCCTGGTTCTTGTTTGGAAATGGTTGAAACCACCCCTCTTCTCATGGATTCGACCCCTGATAGTCAGGATGAATGGTTTTTTTGTCTATATTATGTATTTTCTTTCTCATTTTCATGGGTTGGACTCACTTGGATTCTCTAAGCTAGATTGTACATCATTGTAAGCAGTTTGGAAAGGAAATTAATAGGACTTGCAGCTATTTTTGTGGGATTCCTGTGGTATGGTGTTTTAGCATAGTTTATTCTTTTTTATCAATTATTTATGTGTTTTATGTATGCCATCATCTATTTCATTGCTTCTAATTGAATGATATCAAGATGGATAAGTAGAATTCATTGTTTGTAGTGCTCTACCTTGGGAAATCATTTAGTACTCTATTTTTTCTGTTGTTTGAGAAGGACCCATGACTGTCACATGCCCTCCTCAGCTCCTCACTGGTCTTAGACACCCTACCTCACTAAATTTCAAGTGATAAATTCTATACCTACCTTGCCCCATAGAACACCCTGCATTTCTAACCTACTTTCCCATATCTAAAGCTGCCTAGCTACATCTGATCCACAAAACCAAAAAATTCAATCCAAAACTTCTGTGCTACTATACCTAGCCCAAAATCCCTATCTTATCTAGTCATTTTGACTGAGATCCATAAGGAGAGAGCCCTCTCCTGGCCTGGTAGGGCTAGCTACTAGGTTAAGCATGGTTTGTGGTTACCCTGGAATTGCCTCCCTTTAGCCTGAGGTCAATCTAAATTCTAACACAACACACATCATAACTTACGACATTTGGTGTGTATCAAACTCTATGATTGATGATAATATCTAGTTTAGACTCTTCCCCTACACCTTAAGTAGCAACACAACCAAGTGGTAAATTGAGTTACCATGAGCTTTAGTGAATAATTTCAATAACCTTTCCATGGAATTCCTAAAGCACTTTCAGTTACTTATTCACTATGAAACTAGAACGGAAATTCTAACTACATTGTGCCAAGACACTTCCACCCGCATCTATGATTTTATCTATGAATGGAGACACCGATAGAGGATAGTTAGGGCCCCCATTCTAGATTACCTCTTAGCATATAGGTTATTTTATTCTCTTCTACCTCTCATCACAAAGGACGTCTCCATGGTTAGTGTAATTACTGAAGATCAATCTATTCGACGTGCCCACCATTTGGAATTGATTTATTTGTAGTATGGAACACTTTATGATTTTATCCCTAATTCCCTTAGAAATTTCAATGCTCATGCTAATCATTATCCCAATGCTCATGCTAATGTTGTCGTTGACACTATTATTGCATCTGCTATAAAATAATTGAGAAAGCAATTTTCCCAGTTGTTTGTTACTTCCAATCCCATTCCTACTACCCAATCTACTACTCCTCCAACCATTGTGATAACCTCTATGCATTTTACACAAAAACCTAGCGGTAAGAACAAGAAGAATAAGAAAAAGATCACTCCTTTTCAAAAGCAGTAGATGACCTAGAACAATTGAAATTAGAAAGCCCCTACTAAATCCAAATATGTGAAAGGTAAGGAGAAATTTGTCAACTTCCCTTGCAAGATATGCAATGAAGACCATTTAAACTATAAATGTCCTCATCTCTAAGAATGCACAAACTTCCTTGCGTAAAAGGACATTGGTTAGAACCTTGCAGTCCTCAATAGCCTTTTTCTTTCTCAACAGTAGTAGAAACATATTATACCAAACCCACCACCACCTCTACAAGGGGGAAATGGCGGTTCACATTCCCCCCCCCCCCCTTCCTGGAGAAGGATCATTAGCTATTTATGCCTTCGAAATAGTTTATTTGCAAAAAAAAGACAAAAACTATGGAAATCATGTCCCAAATGCTTTGGACACTACCTCAAGTTCCATTCCACCACCGCCTAATGATCTACATTTCAAAATTCTTATTAATAACCCCATGATTCATCCCTCAAAAGGGACACTTCAATGTACTATGACACATAATCCATCTACTTGTGTTTCCTAGAACTACAATACTGTAGAGGATCTGACACAAGCACCCTCATCTATGTCAACACTTGAAGTATTAAAAAAATTCCCACCATAACGAAAAGCCTTGCTTTCATCCATACGTGGGATTGACCCTCAAGATTCCAATCTAGTGATTTTCGACATGGAGAAAAGTAAACCTTGCCTCTCCCATCATCTTGCATTCTAAGTGCAAGTTATGATGAAAGGAAAAGCCATTAACCACACTTTCATCGATGAAGGTGTGTCAACTTCTTTCGTGGCTCCTTCTCGTTGGCTCAGCTTGGGTTTACCCACTCTTTCACCACTGTCAAATTACCTTAAATATTTTAAGGGCAACACTTTCATCGCAAAAGGATATCTTGATAACTACCCCATCACCCTTAGTGGGAAAACTATAATAGTGGAAATTGAAGTTGTAGATTTCCATCTCCTTTACAATCTACTTTTGGGGCACATTTATACCTATGTTATGATTACTATTGTTTCATTGGTCTTCCAACTCATCCCTTTTCCTTTGGATGGGAAAATTGTAATTGTGGATCAATTTTCCTTTTGTATCCTTGATTTTCACCCGTTACCTAGCTGCAATGTTCCTTTAGTGGGTGGCATACTTGACTCTTATGTCAGTGCTGGTATTGTTCTTCTGATGGGTTCCTCACTCTTTGGTTGTTTTCCTCTCCCATTGCCCAAGAATCCACTGACTGTTTCAATGGTGTCTACTAGTTTAAATGGCCCAAAAAATCCATGGATCCTCTTGGCCCCTTCTTCCATTGATTCTGATGGAGAGTAGATGTCGTTGTCACTAGCAAAACTTTCTTATCATGCTATTTAGCCTGCATCTAGCTCTCAGATTGCTTTAGTTATGATATGGTACACCTACTTCTCCCTTCATTTCTCCCTCTGTTTATTTCCTTAATGAAGTCATACCTTCGAATGATGGTATCATGGAGATCATGTCTCTAGACTAGTGATCTTATGATGATTTTAATCGTCGTGTCTTACTCTCCTGCCCATCTGGCTTGAACGTGGACTTTCTAGAAATCATGTCTTTTGATTAACCTGGGATTTTTCCTTCAACCTACACAAGAATTCATGAGATCGATGTAGAAGGTAACTTAGGTAATCTCTCAAAGAGTTTATTTGTTGACATCTTGATCAAGATAGGTATCATGGAAAACATTCAAATTGGAGTCGACTACACCCATGAGGAGATTGCAAGCTTCACCTGACAATTGAAGGAATTATGAAATGCTTTTTCTTGGTCTTATAAGGAAATTACTGACATAGATCCATCTATTTTCAAGCATGAGATCAAGACTTTAATGGATTCCAAGCTTGTTTGGAAAATACTTCAACCAGTCCACCCTTGAAATACAGTTGCCATCAAAAAAATAGTTGAAAATTTGTTGAAAGTTGGTTTTATTTATCTTGTTCCCCTCACAGAATGGCTATCTAACCTGTTACTCGTTGCAAAAAATAAGGAACCATCCAAGTATGCATCAATTTGAACACTACTTGTCCCAAAGACAATTATGCTAACCCGTTCATTGAAAAAAAAATCAATGATTGTGCTGGATGTGAATCATTTTTCTTCATGGATGGCTTCTAAAGTTACAACCAGATCCTTATCAAATCAACCAATCAACATAAAGCCACATTCATCTACATTTGGGGTGCCTTTTCATACCACAACTTATATTCGGTCTTAAGAATGCGGGCATCACTTTTCAAGGGGAAATGGACTACGCTTTTCATTATATAAAACATATTTTTCATCCACCTAGATCATATTAGATCTATCTTTATTAGGTGTTGGTTCTACCCTATCTATTTGAATTTGCATAAGTGTGTGCTCTTTGTCGAATCTATGCATTTTATTAGGTTCATTTTATCAAAATATGAGATATAGGTTGATCCCAATAAGGTTAAGGAAATTAGTGAATTCCCCCACTGTACTCCATTTCTCAACTCCAAAGTTTGTAGGGGAATGAAAACTTATTATGCCACTTTATTGTCAACTATGTTGAATTAAGAAAAGGTTTCATGTTATTACTAAAGAAATGAGTTCCTTTCTTGTGGTATTATTAGGCTAAAAGATTATTTGATTCCCTGAAAAGGTTATTACTTCAACCCCATTTCTGAGTCCTCCTGATTGCTCATGTCATTTTTTATTATACCTCACAACCTCTCCATCCTCCATTAACATGGTTATGGTTCCAGAAGACGATGAGTATAGTGAGCATGTGATCTATTACCTTTCGAAATGTCTAGCTGGACCCGATCTTAGGTACTTGCATTTGGAGAAACTCTCAATGGGAGTCATTTTTTCTATCAACTGCTTCTGGCATTACATTCCTCTATGCCAAACTACTATCGTTTCCCTAGAGAACCTTATGAGACATTTTTTGTAAGTATTCAAAATGGATAGTTATCCTCCAGCAATGTTATTTGGCCTTCACCACCACTAATTCAAATAAGTCTCTAGTTTTTTATGAATTCTTGTTGGATCTTCCCAGAGTTGACAAATGAGGTATGTTGGATCTTCCCAGAGTTGACAAATGAGGTAGCATGTGATCCCATTACTAGGTGAATCAAGCTATATGGTTGACTCTTCTAACTTGTCGTACAAAGATATCCTTGTGTATCTTCTGACCCATGGTACAAATATATCCTTGTGTATCTTCAAACCAAACGATTCTGCCCAAACCTATTGAAAGAATATCATCGTCGCATTCACCACCAAGTGAATCACTACTTAGTGCTAAGTGATACCTTGTACCGTCATGGTACTGACTTAGTTCTTTGACGTTGTCTCACACATGATGAAGCAGAACACGTTCTTAATGACTTCCATGCTGGGGCATGTGGTGGTCACCTTTCGGGCATGGATACTTCCCAAAAAATCTTGTGCGTAGGATACTACTAGCTGAATTTATTCAAATATTGCATCATTATAGTCTAGCAGTGTCACCCTTGTCAAATTTATACAAAGAAAATGTGTGCACCTCCTTCAACCTGCACTTGGTAGTTGTTATCAGTCCTTTCTCTAAATGGGGAATAGACTTCATCACCTGTAATCCTAATTTAACTAATGGTAATGATTACATCATTTTTGTCATCAAATACCTCCTAAAATGAGACGAATACATTCCTACTTATCAGGATAATGGCGAGATTGTCACATTGTTCTTGTTTAATCAAGTAATATACGACTTTCGTGTGCCTCGCACAATCATTACAGGCCATTTAGAGAATCGCATTATGTCTGACTTAACCTCTATGCTTGGTTTTCACCAAGATCATTCATCTTCTGACTACCAATGGGATAATGGCCAGGTTGAAGCTATTAATGGTGTCCTCAAGACCATGATCCATCGGTTAGTAGTAAAACACTAGACCAAATGCCATATAATGTTATATTATGCAATTTTTGCATATTGAACATTAGTCAAGATGGCTACAAGATTTACATCATATCAGATTGTTTATGGCCTAGAAAGAGTCCTTATAATTGAGTGGTAGATCCCATCACTCAAAATCGTTGTTGAGCTCTTTCACAACACTAATGCCAAAGAGTAAAACTTGTTATCACTACATCATTTGGATGAGACTCATTTAAATGTTGCACTATCTCATGAAGTGCACAAACTTTGAGTCAAGTCTTAATATGGTAAATGAGTTAAGCCTTGTTCTTACTAAGAAGGCAATCTTATTTTAGTTTACAATCAAAAGCATGACCTCTTGGGGGCAGGAACACTTCAAAAATTGTGGATCAGTCCCTACATCATCACTAAGGTTCTTTCTAAGGGATCCTATGAACTTTATGACTATGATGGAATCCCACTTGCTAAGCCCTACAACAGGCTCTACTGGAAAAATTATTATGCCTAGTACTGCACCAAGCATATGCTTTGTAATTTTATGTATATAAGTTTTGTTTCCTTTTTATGTGCTTAATTGCTTCTTGCTATATTTGGGCTATTTGTCTCATGCATGATTCTCTTTTTGCAAAAATTGCAACTTCACTCTTGCCATATGTTGGATATGTGGATGGTGTCAGTCATCAAACACAACACATTGCATCAATTGCTTGGGTACCTTACATACCTAGGTCAAAGCTATTTAGTTCTAGAGGGGTCTTCCTTGGTCATGCTACCAACAATATTATTGAGTATATGTCTGTCATTGAACTCCTTACAGAGGTTATATCTCTCGGCATTTCAAATTTAGTGTTTTGGTGAGACTCCCAACTAGTTGTTATGCATTTGAACAATAATTATCATATTCGTAATCTGATTTTATTGTGTCATTTTCTAAGAGTTAGGATTTTGGAATGTAATTTTAAGTATCTCACTTATGAACAAATTCTAAGAGAATCTAATGTCGAATTAGTTGATTCATTACAAAATTATGTATTATATTGGCTTCTTTCACATTTTAGTCACATGAATGTGTGTACTTTTTCATCGAAAATTTTACATAAAAACATCAAATAAGCCAAAAATGCCAAAAGATATATATATATATATATATATATATATATATATATATATATATATATATATATATATATATATATATATATATATATATATATATAGTTTCAAGTCTTGTACATCCAAAAAAGTCCCAAAACTTAAGTGTTTGATACAAAATGGCCTCAACTAAGCCTGACACTAACATATATCATGTACATCTGTTGAGCTTTCTACTCATGATAACATATAACAACCCTAGATTTCCTCCTAAGAGGTACCCAATACCTGTCCAGTACACCCATTATGTGTTGT
This sequence comes from Pinus taeda, assembly GCA_000404065.3. Classification (NCBI taxonomy): domain Eukaryota; kingdom Viridiplantae; phylum Streptophyta; class Pinopsida; order Pinales; family Pinaceae; genus Pinus; species Pinus taeda. The sequence goes on from APFE030514993.1 coordinate 51,992, forward strand.
TGCATGTTGTACAGGGCATAGTGAGGGGGTCACAGAGGGGAGACAACCCTATGTATATGTATATGTATATTATATATGTATATGTATATGATATATGTATATGTATATGTATATATATATATATTATTATATATATATAATATTATATATATATAATATATATATATTATATATATATATATATTATATATATATATATATATATATATATATATATATATATATATATATATAATATATTATTATATATATTAATATATATATATATATAGATATATATATAGTTTCAAGTCTTGTACATCCAAAAAAGTCCCAAAACTTAAGTGTTTGATACAAAATGGCTTCACTAAGCCCGACACTAACATCTATCATGTACATCTGTTGAGCTTTCTACTCATGGTAACATATAACAACCCTAGATATCCTCCTAAGAGGTACCCAATACCTGTCCAGTACACCCATTGTGTGTTGTTGCATGTTATACAGGGCATAGTGAGGGGGTCACGGAGGGGGAGACAACCCTCCCTATAGGGGGGTGATATCCCCCTGACAAAAGGTCTGGCGAAACACCTTAGGAAATTTTTTTTTTGGACCCCATATTAGGTGGGTGGAACTATCTATGGTTTGTTGCATGGTTTTGCACATTGTTTTGGGCATAATGGTTTTCTGCCCATGGTATCTTGTAGATCCAGTCAAGGGAACTACAGTTATGTTCTAATATAGGGTTAATGAATTGGGGTTTATGAATGCTTCGGCATGTACATATATGTGTTGTAATATTGAAAGGAATATAATGAAAAATCAATCTAGCAGTCCTGGTTATGGGATCCAGGGGAAAATCTTTGTGTATTTGTTTTATATTCTCGTCATTATTTATTTTTTGTTTTCAAGAATTCATTTGTAGGTAATTTATGAACAGGGTTAAAAACTACACTACAAATCGATTGGTATCTCCCTCATGGGAAGAGGTGGCACACTCATAGTAAGACCCTCAATGTTCCTAGAAACTTTGTGAAGACTTTGAGTGTCATGTCCTTCTTCGACGATTTTCCCAACCTTCGCTGCTACTCTATCCCTAAGTAGATGCTCATCACACCTCGCATGTTGAATCCCACCCGTAAGACATACAAGTGCCACATTTGTGCCATTCCAGAGCTTGTGTGATATTGTTTCACCCTAAAAACAAATTGCATAAAATTCAAAAGTAAAAGAATAATTTTGTCACTGAATTTCCTTCTTACCTATTGGTCCCCACTATGTATCGAGTGGAAAGATCAACTCTGGATCCACTTAATGGTTCATCCCAACATATACGAATTCCTTTATCATTGGAATATGTGATAGAATCCATTCAAAGAATTCTTCATCAAAATAGTGTCAAATAGGACCACCTCATGTCTAAGGTAAGAAGGCTACCCCTCTCTAGCCTAGGTTCTCTTGGACCTTCTATATCCAGACTCACCGATGGTTTTAGAATAGGTACTTTCTCTACCATGAAGGCTACTATTAGTGTACCATACCCAAACTCTCTTTGGGCCTAAGTCTTTCATGCTTTCAATTCTTCGTCACTCGCCTAAGGAAACTCTCACACCAATCAAAAACTTACGGCTGTAGGAAATATAATGCCATGAGTATCTTAGTTTTCGTGGCCACATGATCGCGCTTAATCCCTACCAATCAAACTATCATCCACAATATAGGTTTCAATGGTATTTCCCTCACTTATCCTATCATAATTCTATTGTTGACCTTGAATATGCCTTTCACATAATAAGCGTGGATTAAATCATTAGTGGTTCTAGGATTTTCTCTCCCTCCTCCTAAGTTTTCTCGTGTAACTTTGAACAATGAGACAATGAGGAAATATATGTCATCTTCATCAATTTAAATCTCATGGTTCCGAATATTAAACACCCATTAGTGTTCATCCCACCGTTTGATTATGCATGCCAAGAGTTCCTCTTGAGCCTTTATTAGATTTATTCTAGCATACTTCAATAAACCGCATTGTTTAAGAGTGGCCAAACATGTTGGATCATTTATCATTTTCAATTCTTCTTGGTCATGATTTATTTCTCTCTAAAGCCTCATTTGATTAGTTAATTCATGCACAATTCAACACCCCTAGTTAAATTTTCCCAGTCGCACAACCCTGCAATTTGAAGAATTTAATTATTTTTCTTGCACCTGGTCAACCATTGCAGGAACTGTTAATCCCACAATGTGTGCTAACGTGACCTCCCATCTCAAGAAGGGCATGTGCACATGACCCTCTGACTTGATCACCCACGTTACTTTCCCAAGCCATCTAGGGTGAGCTTAAAAATTGAAAATTGCCAATGAAAATCAAAATTAAGGAAATAAACGAAAGAATAGGATCAATGTTATTACCTGCAACTGGCGAGAAGTCAAGTGGTTTCTTGGGTTGCTCATAATCACGCTCGAAAGATCTAATTCTCTTTCACCTTCAAATTTTCTCACCAAAATCAAACTAGTGCAAATGAGGACCAAAATGCATTTTTATAAACTTTGGGGGTATAACTAAAATAACGTTTTGTCATTTATGAGTATTTTTTCCTTTTTTTTGTTTCTAAATCACCTGGTAACTATATTGCAAAATTTCTTACATGTTCTAATGTTGTCGTAAGTGTTTTTCTACAAGTTTGACCAACACCCACTCAGATTGAGCATTTTCTTTAGGGACTTTTTCTCTCTCATTAAACGAAAAAAACCTCAATTTACCTACTTCGGGCTTGTAAATCTTCGACAAAATAGATTCAAGCGATTCATTTTCTATATTTTTCTCACTCCTTAAACTAAAATATATATTATGATTTTTCTTCATTTGAGTTGGCTCAAAATTTACGTAGAATATCGATTTCACTTTGTTCCCCTTATACTCGTATCAAAATGAGGTGGACATCTATTGAGCATATTTTTATCACTTTATCCGGACTCAATGTAATAACTACGAAAAATGAATTGTGTCAAGTATACTATTAACCCTTTCTCGCACTCATTTATTAACCATGACAAAGATACCCCCTTGGATTCTTCTTTCAAACTATTTTTAGACTTTCTAAATGTGCAAATATCATCGTGTTTACCCTTTATGGACTCATTAAACCTAAGCATATTAGGGAAAAAATTGATGGAACAACAGTTATACTATCTATATTTTGAAGGAATTTTTGGTAGCAGTACCTTGTCAATCTCTTGAACATGGTACTTTCTCAACATATTCCTCTTTTTTTAGCGTCTCTCCAAACCCTACCATTTTATGATTCTTTCCCTAATACCCAGATGTCCTCGTATCTTTGCGTCTAGCTCCTCTTGGTATTCTTGAGTCTAAGTTTCTTGGTCTTTCTGGTGTCGTTCCTTCTATTGTTCAAGGGATCAACCTACTCTTTGTTAAGGTTAGTAAGTTTTCATTTGTAAAATGTCTCCAAATGACTCAATGGTTTGTTTGAAAAAGGTAGAACTTAATGTCATATATGTTGTCATAACTTTGAGTTTCACTATCCAAAATGTCTCCAAGGGTGTGGTCATTAAGAGGTTTGGTTGAAAACATTAAGTTGTCGTGAGTTATGGGAAATATTGTTCAAAAATCTTGAGTAATTGAGTCTTGGGGTATGTGTCAATAATGTGTTTGTCAGGAGGGTTACTTGGGCTAGTGATATTTGAAAATCCTACTGCTCCAAAGCAAGATAGTTGTTGAAAAGACCACCTTTGTTTTCCCTCCTAGTCTATTCATTTTTCCAAACACTATAACCTACATTCTACATTATGCATTTCCCCCTCCCTATGTTTTAAATTCCCTATCATATTCCCCTATGCATCTAATCATTCTTCACTCCTATAACATATAATTATCATAACTTCCTTTCCATCTTTCCCCCCAAAAGCTACAATTGCCTAACATATATGACATTACCCATATCATCCTCCCCCCACTTCAAGCCCTATGCCAACCAAGCCTTCTAATGATTATCACACACAAAACATCATATTTTGAAAAAGAAGGTGATGTATGACATCACACAACAAGACAAAGGTAAGCAAGTTTCAGTTGAATAATAACCCAAGAAGCTTGGGATGGAGTCTAGCATGCCTACTACAAGAGTAACAAATTTAAAACAAGGGTGGATACAACAAATGAAGGACTCTGTTTTAGTCACCATTTTACAAAACCTTTTCCGACCACATGAAAGAGAATTTTGGGAAACATAAAGTTTTTTTCTCGAGGACAAGACAAAGAATAATATCCTCTTCCATATTTTGTACAGGTACCATAGATCGAGAGATTTGATTGCATCTTCAAAGCCTATTTTTCAGACTACACAAATACCCTGTTTAGTCATGGTTTTGTAGAGAAGTTTATGAGGATATGGGGAAGTATTTAAATAAACTAAGAGAGGGATTTATTCAAAACAAGTGCATATACAAAAACCTATCTCATATTTAACAAAGGTTCTACATTTTTGGCATTACACACGTCAATTGGTGGCCCATTTTCGCAGTTTCCTCTAATAGAATTCTGCAATTTTTGGGAAAAGTGTCAAGACTCAAACACCAAGGCTTACTACAGCAAGACTTCAAGCAAAATAAAGAGGAGGTGATCAAGCCTCACTTCATATTCTAAATTTTTTGTTAAGTTCAAAGGTTACTAATGCTTAATTACTATGAATGTAATTTTTTGAAACAACATTTAGTGGCATAATGGATTTTTTTTAGACTGGAAATAATTCAGCAAACAAATTTGAAAATCTGCTACACAAGCACAGTGCCCAAACTATTACATGCATGCTAGAGGGAATCCACCTATCAGGTTTTCAAGGGGTTGACATGGAGCACGTGTGGCAGCCAGCTCACCTCCTCAATATTCCGCCACGTGCAAGTTTTGAAATATCAAGGCACTGGTCATTACGCAGCTGCTATGTAGCCCTTGCACAGTCAGTAGTCAGCTTTTGTGTTTTTTTCATTTTCATTCCATTAATGTATGCTTCAAAGGCAAGTGATCTTACAGTGATTTAGTGTTTTTCTTAAGATAAGAATGCTTTATGTTTTTTTTTATTTAGAAGAAAAAGACTTGAAATAGAAAAAAGGTTTCCTAATTCTACATTTATTTCATCCTCTGTTGGATCAAAAATACGATGCATCTAGACATTATGGATTGGCTATTGTATTTCTATTTAAACTAATTAATGCGTATCGAAATGGTTGTTGATGGTTCAACATTGTTTGCATCAGTTTTTAGAATTTTTGTGAGTAATTGTGATCAATTCATGGTTATAATAGTTATGACTTGAGGGTTATCATTTATACTTTGAAATGATTCTTATGGTATAATGCCTAGATTTATCTTTCTTTATTTCTTAGTTATTCTACTGTTCCTTTTCGTTTTATGAGTATAATGATCTCGGTTGATTTAGAATTTAGTTAAGATACTCTAGTCAACTGTTTTCATATTTCAGTTTCAAATGGAATGTTATATACTTATGACTGTTATTAATTATATTTAATTCTCTTTCTTATGTATAAATATCATTATTATTCGCAAAGGAATGATCTGTTTCTTTAGTTTTTCTCCTCTATACTCAATCCTTCTACTGTGTCCAAAGTCATGCCTAACAAGCCCTTGTAGAAGATGTCGATTTTAATTGCATAAGTAAAATGAATAAAAGGACAATGGATCACATTCTGTCACCCTTTCAACCATTTGTAGTTCAACCAAATACATTAAAATCCCGTTTTCCAAACCTGGTCTCTATAAAAATTGTGCTTTAAAGTCTCTAAACTTCATATTTTTCAAGTGAGGGAGCCCCCTCCAGTTGGAGAAGACCAAACACTCAACCCAAAGTTGTTTTTGGTTACATTTGGGTTCTTCTCTTCAAACTGGAGGAATTATAGAGTGCTAACATATTTGCACCATTCCTAGGGACATCGAACAGTTTCAGATTCCCCAGGTCATATTTTCAAAGTTTCAAATTTGGCTATTGATGGTGAACAACAGTCAAAATTACGAACACTGGACCATTCACCTCGCGACTCGAATCAAGAAGAACCCAAATTTTCAAGTTCCATCGGTGTCTCCACATTTTTGAGATGAATTTAGGTGCAAGGTATGCGCCCATGAATCGAGATCACATTCCAGGATTTCCAAATCAAATGCCTTGTGTAGATTAGAAAACTTATTTTCCAAAATTGACAGATCATAAAGGAGATGATGTTGTTCTTCATTTGGTCACGTTTCACATGCATGTGTGTAGACTTAAGGTTCAATTTCATGAAGATTATCTGATGAAAATGTTCATGTCCACCTTGGAGGAAAAAGTGAGATATTGGTATGAAGGTTTTCCATCTGCTAGTATTTCCTAAAGATTTTCATTTAGCAATTTTTGAAAAATACAAAGAATCTCATCCTTCTTTGTTTTTGGTTGATAATTGTTGTGAACACTTTGAGGGTTTTATCCAAAATCTAGAAAATACATATGGTGAGGAAGAATTCATGGATGAAGAGATTCTAGAAGCTTTGAACAAGAAACCTTTCCAGTACCAAGAAGAAATGGTTGTTGATATATTGGATGAAAAGGAAACTAAGCAAGATTTAAATGATGACAATCAAGTTCTATTTTCTAAAATTGAGGAAAATTTGCAGCAACCTTGTAATTGTTTGAATGATCAAAGGTATGAAGATAGTCATTCAATTGTTTTTTCAAATTTTTCTTTTTCTCAGTTTTATTTGAAGACTAGGTTTGTTAAGACCAAGATGAGGTTTCTGATGAAATGCATTAACAAGGATCTATAAACATTTATCACTCATATGTCTCTCCAACTCATCCATTTTCTGAAATATTAGTTCAAGAGAAGATTTGTGTAAATCATAATTTTGAATTGGCATGTGTGGAAGTTTCAGACAATGTAATTATGGCATAAAATAATTATCAAACATTGCAAGAAGATAATGAAGAAGAGTATGTTATTCTAGACCCCGTGGATGTAGACACTTTTGTTATTCGAGATGCGACTTCCTCATTTGAATATTTTAAAGATCATACAAGCCTTGTCTCTCATTTGGATGATAGGAAAGAACAAATTGTTGCATTGCAATTTGAGAAGGATCAACCGAATCAATGACTTCATGATCCCCAAGATCATTTTTCCAATATGTTGCATCCATCAAGGAAAATGGTTGTTCTTACATTTGTGGATTGTATTCAATAGTTTCAGTGGCATTTTGTGTTGTTGGTCTTACATTTTTTCTGGATGTTCAAGGCAATTATGAGCAACATTCATTCAAGTAGCCATTTTCTTAATTGGTTACATTGGAGAGAAGAGGTTACCCAGTGTATATATCTTTAGTAGGTGGGCAGTTATCATCAAGAATTGAAGCCTGAAGTGAAGGCCCTGAGGTCTCAATGGCCGGTTGCCATAAGTAATTTCAATTAGTAGTTAATTTTCAATTTGTCAGTTAAGTTTCAATTTTTAATTTCTGACTTCATTGCCCAATGCTTAGGCACATGGTTTGCATTTTTGTTATTGGCACCTCATAGGGAGGCTGCCATCCCCAATGGAGCCAATTTTAGGGTCAGTAAGTTTGCATTTTTCAAATGTCTCCAAATGACTCAATGGTTAGTTTGAATAAAGTCTAACTTAATGCCATAGATGTTGTAATAATTTCGAGTGTTACTATCCATAATGTCGCCATGGGTGTGGTCATCAAGAGGTTTGGTTGAAAACATGAAGTTGTCGCAATTTATTGTGAAACATTGTCCAAAAATCTTGAGTAATTGAGTCTTGGGGTATGTGTCAATAATGGGTCTATTAGGATGTTTACTTGAGTCGGTGATAGTTGAAAATACTACTCCAAAGAAAGATAGCTATTGAAAATACCACCTTTCGTTTCCCTCCTAGTCTATTCATTTTCACAAACACTATCACCTACATTCTACATTCTACATTTCCCATTCCCTATGTTCTAAATCCCCTATCCTATTCCCATATGCATCTAATCATTATTCACTCCTCAAACATATAATTATCATAACTCCCATTCCATCTTTCCCCCCAAAAGCTATCATTTCCTATCATATATGACACTAACCATATAATCCTCCCACCACTTCAAGCCCTATGCCAATCAAGCCTTTTAATGATTATCACATACAAAACATCATATTTTGCAAAAGAAGGCATTGTATGACATCACACAACAAGACAAGGTGAGAAGTTTACAGTTGATGAACAACCCAAGAAGCTTGAGATGGAGTCTAGCAGGCCTACTACAAGCGCAACACAGTTGAAATAGGGATGGATACAACAAATGAAGGACTCTGCTTTAGTCACCATATTTTAGAACAGTTTCCCACCACATGAAAGAGAATTTTTGGAAAATAAAAGAGGTTTTTCTAAAGGTAAATGGAAATAACAATAACCTCTTCCATATTTTTCATAGGAGTCATGGATCGGGAGATTTGATTTCATCTTCAAATCCTATTTTTCATGCTACACAAATACTCTATTTTAGACATGGTTTTTTAGAGCCGTTTCTTAGGATATGGGGAAAGATTTAAATAAATTAAGAGAATTTTTTATTCAAAACTAGGAAATATATAAAAAAAATATCTCCTATTTTACACAAGTGCTATATTTTGGGAGTTACACGATTCAATTGGTGGCTCATTTTCACAGTTTTTGCTGACATAATTCTCCAATTTTTGAGAAAAGTGTTGAGACTGAAATCTAAGGCTTCACCTAAAACAAAACCTACTCTGTCATCTCGCATTGAATAGCATGAGCTCACTCCACAAGCTTCCAACACCAAACAACTTTGGAAATCAACTATGTAAGTGCTACGTAGTCCATGCCCACACTATTACATACATGCTGGAGGGAAGCCATGTATTAAGTTTTCAAGGGGTTGACATGGAGCACGTGTGGTAGCCAACTCACCTCCTCAATAGTCAGCCACATGCCATTTTTGAAAGATCAAAGCACTAGTCATTTCACAGCTACTATGCACCCTTTACACAATCAGCAGTTATATTTTGTGCTTTTTGTCAATTTCATTCGAGGAAGATATGCTTCAAAGAGAAGTTCTTTTATAGTGATTTAGTGTTTTTATTAAGATAAGAATGTTTTATGTTTTTTTTTATTTAGAAGAAAAAGACTTGAAACAACAAAAAGGTTTCCTAATTTTACTTTGATTGTTGGAGCAAAGATGTGATGCATCTATACTTTATGGATTCACTATTGTATTTCTATTTAAACCAATTAATGCCTATGGAAATGGTTGTTGATGGTTCAACATTGTTTGCATCAATTTTCAGAATTTATGTGAGTAATTGTGATCAATTCATGGTTATAATACTTATGACTTGAGGGTTATCATTTATACTTTGCAATGATTCTTATGGTATGATGTCTGGAGTTATCTTTCTTTATTTCTTGGTTATTCTATTGTTCCTTTTCGTTTTATGAGTATAATGATCTTGGTTGATTTAGAATTTAGTTAAGATGCTCTAGTCAACTCTTTTCATATTTCAGTTTCAAATGGAATGTTATATACTTATGACTGTTATTTATTCTATTTAATTTTCTTTCTTATATATGAATATAATTATTATTCACAAATGGTCTGTTTCTTTAGTTTTTCTTCTCTATACTACATCCTTCTACTGTGTCCAAAGTCGTGCCTAACAAGCCCTTGTAGAATATGTCAATTTTACTTTTATAAGTAAAATGAATAAAAGGATAATTGATCAGATGTTATCACACTTTCTACCATTTTTACTTCAACCAAATACATTAAAATCCCCTTTTCCAGATCTAGCCTCTATAAAAATTATGCTTTAAAGTCTTTAAACTTCATATTTTTCAAGTTAAGGAGCCCCCTCCATTTGGACAACACCAGTCTCTCAACCCAAAATGGTTTGTGGTTACTTATGGGTTCCTCTCCTCGACCTGGAGGAATTACAGAGTGCTAAAACTCTCTACTTTTTGTATCAACCATCTACTCATATTACATATTTTCCCTAAGTTAGTTCATCCCATTGCTCTAAACCATCTCCAAAACAATCATCTTGTCTTGTTTCATGTTGTTAAAATTGAAAACTAGGGCCAAACTCCATGTGGGTCATCTTATTCATGGCTGATAATATTTTTATTAGACTCCACTCATCGAGAGATGTAGGATTGATCTAAAGATCATACGATTCCGATAAGTATTTATGGAGATATGAATTTATTTTGATATGGAATAATTATCAAGCCAACCCACAACTCATGTAGGCTCAGAAGCCGAACAGCCGCATCTATTAAATCATCAAAATTTGTATATAAATACAGGAGGTCTTTTCCTCATTTGGACACACACTCAACTCATCACATCTCTCTCTCTCTGGTGCATGACGAAATCTTGCACTGGTGCGCAGCGATATCTTGGACTAGTGCATGGTGAAGTCTCGGACCGGTGCACAGTGAACAACTCATCAATGGAAACTTGAAAATTTCGATATAGGGTTTTCTACCCTAGATTAGGGATGATCTAGGGTTTGTTGCTACTGACGTAAATAAAATTTATGTACTATTTCTCTCTGCTAAATTATTGAAGATAAAGGAATATTTGATCAAAGGGTTCCCCCACATTCGGGTTTATCCCTGGCTAGCCACCACATCTTGTGTCTCTTGTCTTGGCTTGTTTTTTGTCAATCGTTTAATGTTCTATCTACACTTTATTTTATGTACATTTGATTGCTAATCTATGGATAATAATAAGAAAGATAAGTAAACTGCTGTAAGCATAGAACACACCATAAATTAACATGGTATCAAAGTTGAGGTGAAGACAAAGTCCGAGAAAGAGCAAGAGAAATCACCAAAGAGAAGATTGGCAACTATCCAAAAAGAATTCATGGGGTCCTCGACACACTTCCCTTCTAAAGACAAGCTCTCTGAGAAGTATGACTACCACAGGTGGAAGATGTCTCTCGATCTAACATTAGAAGAATAGGAAGTGTTGGACCATGTGAAAGGTGGAATTGCTGAGCCTCCATCAAATGCATATGTTGCTGCTACGAATAAATGGACCTAAGGGTGGAAGAAAAGGACGTTGTTACATTTGTGATAAAGCAGGTCACTATGCAAGGGAGTTCCATGATAGAAGGGACTCACACTGGGACAATGATCAAAATCCCTCTCATGGCAATCAAAGGAATGGTAAATCTAATAGCGAAGGTAAAAGGAGTGCTAGAAATCAATGAAGAGGACAACCATTCAAGAAGGCTGGAAATTCCAAGTATGAACCTAACATTGTTGACAATAAACAGGATAAATATTATCTACCAGCTTCTCTATCTACCTCTGCTCCTTAGGACTCACTAGGAAATTGGCTTATTGATAGTGGTGCTTCAAGGCACTTCACTGGTTACAAAGAAGTTCTCCATAATCTAATAAAGAAAGAAACTAACCTCGAAATTGTCGTTGGAGATAATATGAAATATCCCGTGAAAGGTGTAGACAATGTCTCTCTTAAATTAAATAAAGGAAATACAATCCAGTTACAAGATGTATTATATGTACCTAACCTCAAAAAGAACCTGGTGTCCATTTCAGATATGGAAGATAAAGGCTACTAGGTGGCTTTCAACGATGGCAAGGTACGTGGATAGAAAACAATATTAAAGATGCCTTTATTCTTGGGTTTCGAGTTGATTCATTATATAAGGTCGGAGTAAGTCCACTAGGTGTCATGTCATGTGACACATCTCAAGCCTTGATGAAGAATAAAACTGAAAAGAAGATCGAGATCTTAAGGACTGATAATGGGACTGAATATGATTCTAACAAGTTTCATGAATTTTGTACAGAGGCTGGCATTAAGAGGGAGACTACTACACCATATACTCCTGAATAGAATGGTGTGGTAGAAAGGAAGAACCATATGATTTTTGAAGTTGTTTGTGCCATGCTCCATGATCAAAGACTTTTGAAGTTTCTATGGGCCGAAGCTGCAAACACTACCATATATGTACAAAACCGATGTCCTCATCAAGCATTGGGTTCCAAGACTCATGAAGAAATGTTCACTAGTATGAAACCTGACATATCTCATTTTATAATTTTTGGAAGCCCTGTATATTTTCATGTGCCGAAAGAGAAAAGGAATAAATTAGGTGCATCTAGAAAGAAAGGAATCTTCATGGGCTATGATGAAAATACTAAGGGCTATAGAATTTATGTAGCTGGTCAAAGAGAAGTCGTGATTAGTCATGATGTCACCTTAGACAAAGATATGGCCCTCAGCAAGGTGGACAATCTTCCAACTTTGAGGAGCTCTCAAGAAGCCGACGCCAGGGAACCAACAAAAAAGGATGATGAAACAATGCCTAATGTAGAAGAACCCATGAATCCTATTGATCCACCTGAGCCTTCCTCTTCTAATAAGAGGCCCTCTTGGCTTAGGGGGCTACTTGATGATGCTGAAGGACATGCTACACCCCAAGGAACCTTCCGTGAAAGTAAGAAACCTAATAGGTATTAGGGATACCTGACCATCATGAGAATGATCATACAAAATGAGCCTTCATCATTCTCAGATGCCATCAAGCATCAAGTATGGAAGGATGCGATGACAGAAGAATATGAGTCTATTATGAAGAATGATGCCTGGGAAGTAGTTCCCAGAACCCAGGACAAGACAATTGTCACTTCTAAATGGCTTTACAAGATAAAGCATGCAACATATGGAAGTATGGAAAAGTATAAGGCTTGTTTTTTTGCTTGTGGTTTCTCCCAGAAGGAAGGTATAGACTATAACGAGATATTTGCACCTGTTGCCAGATATACCACCATCCTCTCGATCATAGCCCTTGTGGCTTCACAAATATGGAACCTACGTCAGATGGATATCAAGACCATGTTCTTACATGGTTCGATCAAAGAATAGGTCTACGTGGAGAAACCCAAAGGATTTGAGATTTATGATCGAAAATCTCATGTATGCAGGTTGAAGAAGGCTCTCTATGGGCTGAAGCAAGCACCTCGAGCATGGTATGAGAGGATCAATAGCTACTTGATGAAGTTGGGATTCACTAGGAGTGACGCTAATACTAACCTCTAATTTAAGGTTGAAGATGACAAACCTCTCATACTAGTGTTGTATGTGGATGACCTCTTCTTAACAGGTGCAGACCCTCTCATTAACAAATGTAAGAGGGAGTTGGCTTCTGAATTTGAAATGAAGGACCTAAGACTAATGCACTATTTCCTAGGACTTGAAGTCTGGTAGAAGCCAAGGGAATTTTTCCTATCTCAAGGAAAATATGTGGTGAAGATATTGGAAAGAATTGTATGGTGGACTGCAAGCCTGTTACTACCCCGATGGAGCTTGACTTCAAGAAGTTAAGCAGTAGTGTTGCTGGACCTATTTTACAAAATGCTATCGAGTATCAACAACTCGTCGGAGCATTAATGTTCTTAGTGAACTCCCGTCCAGATATATGCTTTGCAGTAAACACATTAAGTCAACATATGGTTGAACCTCATCACATACATTGGATTGGTGCCAAGAATATTCTAAGCTATCTTCGGGGCACAATCTCTCATGGGTTAAGATACACTGTCGGAGATGTGAGACTACTTGGATATACTAATGTTGATTGGCAGGCAGTGCGGTGGACCGTAAGAGAACTTCCGGGTGTTGCTTCACCTTGGGATCTGCTTTGATATCCTGGATGAGTAGGAAGCAGAAGTCGGTGGCTTTGAGCACTGCCAAAGTAGAGTATATTTCTACTAGCATGGCCTCCTGTGAGGTAGTTTGGTTGTGAAAGCTCTTCAGTGAGTTGTTTGGATTACATTGGATACCACCGTGATCCTATGTGACAACCAGACTATGATTCATTTGTCAGAGAATCTTATATTTCATGATCGCTCCAAGAATATCGATATCGGGTACCACTATATTCGAGATATGATGCAGCAGGGGGATATAAGGCTCCAACATATCGGTACAAATGAACAGGTCGCCGACATTTAGACAAAGCCCCTAGGAAAGGTCAAATTTTTGACTTTCCAAGAATGATTTGGTGTCATTAAGAAACCCTCTGATGAGGGTCCTATATGATGTATTGAGCTCTGAGGGGTGCGGGGTAATTCTTGGAGCAACATATGACCTCACGGTGATTCATCATCCCCTGGTGGTGTACATGTATAGGGTAAAAGAATCAAAACTTTCCCTGTGACACCCAGTGACGACTATGTAGCAGGATGATTGGTTCTCCTGTGAGGTCTGGATGATGTGTTCGCCATGACGACTATGTAGCAGGATGATTAGTTCTCCTGTGAGGTCTGGATGATGTGTTCTCCATGACGACTATGTAGCAGGATGATTGGTTCTCCTGTGAGGTTTGGATGATGTGTTCTCCATGACGACTATGTAGCAGGATGATTGGTTCTCCTGTGAGGCCTGGATGATGTATTCTCGATGGCGTTTATGTAGCAGGATGATTAGTTCTCCTGTGAGGATAGGATTTATTAAATTCTCCTATCAAGGCATCCTACCCATGTAGTCTATGACTCATGGGAAGTACCTCTCATCTGATCAATGAGTAGGGAAATGAGGATAGGGACCATAGTAGTACCGACAAACGCTTCGCTGTATATACCATACTCCCTATGCTAGGATGACCTTCGTTGATCTCAGATCAATGATACTGGTCTGGGACCAATGGTAGGAGTTGTACCCACTATGACGCTGACTTCAGGTCAGTTGAGACTAGTCTGGGACCAGTGGTACACACTCTGAGACTAACTTTGAGTCAGTGGAGGATGGTATGATACATCCTCATTCATTGATCTGGGGTCAATGATACTGGTCTAGGACCAATGGTAGGAGTTGTACCCACTATGACGCTGACTTCAGGTCGGTTGAGATTGATCTGGGACTAGTGGTACACACTCTGAGACTAACTTTGAGTCAATGGAGGATGGTATGATACATCCTTGTTCATTGATCTAGGATCAATGATACTAGTATGGGACCAGTGGTAAGAATTGTACCCACTATGATGGTGACTTCGGGTCAGTTGAGACTGGTCTTGGACTAGTGGTACACACTCTGAGACTAACTTTGAGTCAATGGAGGATGGTATGATACATCCTCATTCATTGATCTGGGATCAATGATACTGGTCTGGGACCAGTGGTAGGAGTTGTTTCCACTATGATGTTGACTTCAGGTTGGTTGAGACTGATCTGGGACCAGTGGTACACACTCTGACACTGACTTTGAGTCAGTGGAGGATGATACTAGTCTAGGACCAGTGGTAGGAGTTGTACCCACTATGACGCTAACTCTGGGTCGGTTGAGACTGGTCTGGGACTAGTGGTACACACTCTGAGACTGACTTTGAGTCAATATGGTACATCCTCGATCATTTCTTCCCCTTCATCATTCGGACAAAGCATAGTAGAGAAGAACAACATAGAGTAGAGCAAATCAGAACAAGGCAGAATAGAACAGAGTAATGCAGGCAGAATAGAGCAGAGCAGAGCAGGGGTCAAGCTATACAGGGTAGTGCATTTGATGGATGAATAGTAGCAGCCGACAGACAGATTGCAGGTGGAGTTCTCCCTAGTTGAGAGGGAGTGTTAAATTTGGAAACTAGGTCCAAAATCCATGTGGGTCATCTTATTCATGGCTGATAATATTTTTATTAGATTCCTCTCATCGAGAGGTGTAGGATTGATCTAAGGATCATCCGATTCCGATAAGTATTTATGGAGATATGAATTTATTTTGATTATGGAATAATTATCAAGCCGACCTACAACTCATGTAGGCTCAGAGGCCCAACAGTCACATCTATTCAATCATCAACATTTGTATATAAATACACGAGGTCTTTTCCTCATTTGGACACACACTCAATTCATCACATCTCTCTCTCTCTCTCTGGTGCACGATGAAATCTTGCACTGGTGCGCAGTGAAATATTGCACTGTTGCATGGTGATATCTTGGACTGGTGCACGGTGAACGACTCACCAGTGGAAACTTGACAAGTTCGATCTAGGGTCTACTGCCCTAGTTTAGGGCTGATCTAGGGTTTAATGCTGCTGATGTAAATAAGATTTATGTACTATTTCTCTCTGTTGAATTATTGAAGATAAAGAAAGATTTGATCAAAGTGTTTCCCCACATTGGGGTTTGTCCCTGGCTAGCCTCCACATCTTGTGTCTCTTGTCTTAGCTTGTTTTTTGTGAATCGTTTGATGTTCTATCTGCACTTTACTTTATGTACATATGATTTCTAATCTATGGATAATATTAAGAAAGATAAGTAAACTGTTATAAGCATAGAACATACCATAAATTAACATGATTGATGTAGAAATTCTTATTTCCTACCTTTGAAATGTCTCCTCCTATCAAATTCAACATCTTATCTAAGAAGTAGATTGAGAATAATTTTAGTATCCTTAAGCTCATAGTCCTTAGTGGCAGGCTTCCATGCGTTCAAATGGGGGTTTTCATCACTAACTCCAATATGAACAAATATATAAGTGTTCGACACCAAATAATTTTATTTACACTCACTAAACTATACTATGCATATTGGATATCATCATCCCCATTAGTGACCATTCTTGTGTCTGTTATATTTTTCATCATTGAAAAATAATTAGTTGGTTTCTCATGTGTTCGAATTAAAACCATTTCTTCACATGTGCATAAATATGCTATTTTGGAAGAGGTGACAAAGACCTTCAGTAGAGGCTTGCATAACTCAACCTTGTTTCCTCTCCCAAGTTGTGACTATTATTTTCAGAGACATATTATCATATTGATCACATTATGGCATTTATCCACATTATGCCTATAGGTGGACATGACAATCATACCTTCATTGGATATCATTATGGTTTTTCTACTAAGCATGGGAATGCTTGACTCTGGACATCATTTTCTATTTTGACCTATGCTTGTTGATCACAGGTCTCCTTCAATCTCGATGTTATGAAACTCTCTCTCTTTAGTTACATCATATAAAGTATTTTAGCCATCATCTTCTTCTTTGATCTCACAAGAGGAAAAGACCAACTTGGACTAGAATGAAACCCTAATTTGCATACCTATTTTCCACAGTAATGCACCCCAAAAACTGGTAGGAGGTGTACTAACATGGCCCAGTGACCAGGCTATTATGTTAATCTATAAAAGAACATTTCGTTCCTTCAATAAGGGCATGTTACCTGAATTTCACAGGATTACGAGAAAAAATCACGAGCTAACTCACTGACACTTCGTCATTCACTCAAAGTTTACTCTTAAAAGCTAGAAATGATCACCTTAAACCTATCTATGGATGTGTCCTATCCTGAAAGTGAATATTAAGCATGGAGAAAAAAACAAATAAATGTAACATCTGCCTGTCGAAAATGGCAACAAGAAATGCTAAAAATAGAAGTGATAAAAATAGCACTACTATAAATAGTAGTTTGGCTACCAATGCTGGATTGGGCAATAGGGAATGAAAAATGGAAGTGCTAAAAATAACATTCTATTTTTAGCATTTCAAGATGGATTCCTATTTTAGTCAGTCCCTCGACTAAAAATAGGAAGCAAAATTAGAATTTGATATTAACAGCAATTTGTAAATTAATTAATTAATTCATCTTGATTTAATTAGTTAAGGAAAATCAAACATGAAGTCTATGTGAGAACATGCAACAATTTATCTATTAATTGAGGAATTTATCCATCAGTTAAAGAGATAAGGATGAGTTGTAATTAGTTGGCTCAGTGAACTGAGTCAAGTCTAGTTAGATTAATTTAACAATTTTTTAAATTAATGAGAGTTTAGTTAGTTAATCCTTGCATGCATGTAACTACTGTATTTCAGATAACTGAGTATTCACTCATGGATAACTCATGCATGTTAGTTCAGACAGAGACTCGGTTGAGATCAGAGAAGGGACAATGTACTAACAGTTGGATGAATATTTTTCCTATAAAAGGAAGCTCATCCATGATGAGGATTTATCTCCTTCGAGACTACGTAATTGGATTAGAGGTTAGTGAGTGTGTGAAGAGGCCAATTCACACAAGTGGCTACATTGGACCCCAATCAAAAATGCACAAAGAAATAGGAGGCTTGGAGGGAAAACCAGAGGTTAGATAGAGGCCTTTGACTGTCTATGAGCAGAAGAGGTATTGCAGAGAGAGTAGGATGGATTTTGAGCTAATTCTTTTTGTAATATTGGCTATATTTCCACTTGTATGATAATACAGAGTTGTGGTTATAGGTTGAGGTTGTCTTCGAGTTATATCTTCTATGTTATGTGTGATTAATTCCTTCTTATCTATGCATTCTTATTCATGTTTCTCATGTTCGATTAAGCTTCCGCTAAATTGTTTATAGAGGTAGATCAAGTGTTTTGCTTTAGTACATTGCATTACCAGGCGATCTACAGGTGGAATTTCTACATGGTATCAGAGCACAAGTGATCAGGGAAGAACAATATACAAGAAGGGAGAAGTTGAAGTTTGTGGTTTCTGAATATTGAATTGATTTCTTATCACATCTATTTCACCGATGATGTTTAGTGGTTTGAGACTCGAATATGCCCTTGATGGCAGTTCGAATTATATAGCCTGGAAGGATCACACGGAGGCAAAATTAGAATATAATGGTCTAAAGGACTTCATTGATAAAGAGGTCCAAAAGCCGACTGATGCTACTCAACTGGCGGAATGGAAAAAGTGTGTGGCTAGAGCAAGGAGAATCCTCCTGGAGGGAGTTTGAGATCACATTCTCTCGAGCCTCCATGGGAAGGAGACTCCATTTTCGATGTGGAAAACATTGAAAGATCTTTATCAGAATAGCAATGATCAAAGGAAGCTGGCACTGAAGAACAAACTTCGAAAGATCAAGTGTGAAAAGGGCGACACAATCTCTATGTATCTAAACAAGCTCACCACATGCAAGGATGACCTTGGAAGTGCAGGGATCATGATAACTGATGATGACATGGTGAGTCTTGCACTCCTCGATCTTCCTAAGAGCTGGCATAGCTACCAGGACTTGGTTAATGGAAGAGAGAAACTACCAGATTGGGAACAACTTTGGTCGGATTTGATGCAGGAGGAGATAAGAAGAAGCACTGAGATGGTTCTTCATCCATGGAGGATGAAGAAAACTATGCCTTAGCGAGTATGGCGAAGAAGGGGAAGGAGAAGGTTTCTCTTTCCGAATCTATTTCTTCCCATGGTGGGAAGAAGTTTGACAAATCAAAAGTGCGATGCCTTCGTTGTCATGAGGTGGGCCATTTTGCTACGAATTATCCACAGAGGAAATCCAGAAAGGGATCTGGGGAAGGATCTGAAGGTGAGGCACTTGATTCATAGTTCAAGTTGGATTTCACATTGTTCGCATGCATGGTTTCATCCATGGTGGGAAGTGGTTGGTTTCTTGATAGTGGAGCTTCTTTCCACATGACCAACGATAAGAGTTTGTTCAGTAATTTGGAGGAGAAAGATCACTAGATACTCATAGCGATGGGTAATGATGAAAAGTACAGTGTCTCAGGTGTATGCACAATTATTTTTTAGAGGGAGCATGGAGCTCGCCTTACCTTTACCAATGTCAAGTATGTACCAGGACTGAAGAGAAACTTGGTGTCGATCACGATGCTAGAAGATAGAGGCTATGATATAGTCTTCAGTAAGGGCAAGGTTTTCCATAGACACATCATCACTAGATAGGTGAAGCAGATTGGATCACGGGTCAAGAACTTGTATGCTCTTGAGGTTCAAGATGCATGCAAAGCCTTGAGCAGCAAGGCAACTGATGGAGACTTGGTGGTTGAGAGGGAGAGTATATTACCTCTCAACATGCAACGCAAGAAGAAGTCTCAGACGATTGTGGATGAGCCACGATTGGTGCAGCAGCTTCACGAGGTTGTGGAGCAGCCACAACAGGGGAAGCTGAGAGGAGATTGAGTAGAGACATATACTCATGCAGAGACCTCTAGTAGGGGGGAACTTTGAGCCAGGTGGGCTGAGGAATCACATGCAGCCATACCTCCAGGTAGGAAGTGGGGTGATGTGGAGTGATTGTCCCAAGGAGGAGGGGAAGGATCCTTAAGGTACCCAACCTCTTTGACTTGAATTTGCTATAGGAGCCCCAATGAGGAGTAGCAAAACTGACTGATTAGGTAGAGATAGATGCGGATGGAGTGGCAAATAGAGCTACAGTGCAAGAATCCCAAGACAGCGTAGAGCTAGCAGGTTGCAGCAATGCGAGAGGCACAAGTGTGCTGCACCAGTGCAGGATGGCACAGAGAGGCATGCAACGGCGTGAGATGCATGGAAATGTTGCAGTAGTGCAGAGGTCAAAGAGGGAGAACTTTTCAGCAGTAGGTAGAGCTTCAACATCACAGTATCTTTCTAGCCCAATGGAGAGGTCAATTGGGAGTTTTTTTGTTCCGAGAGTTGCTAGAGAAACCACACCTGGTAGAAGTGTTGCATGCAGAACATTCGAAGCTACAGGACCGGCTTCGAGAGGAAGCCTTTGTTGTTGAGAGGGAGTGTTGAAAATGGGAACAAGAAATGCTAAAAATAGCACTGCTATAAATGGCAATTTGGGTGCTAGTACTAGATTGGGAAACAGGGAATGAAAAATGGAAGTGCTAAAAATAACATTCTATTTTTAGTAGTTCATGATGGATTCCTATTTTAGTCAGTCCCTGGACTAAAAATAGGAAGTAAAATTCGAATTTGATATTGACAGTAGTTTGTAAATTAATTAATTAATTCATCTTGAGTTAATTAGTTAAGGAAAATCAAACTTGAAGTCTATGTGAGGAAATGCAACAATTTATCTATTAATTGAGGAATTTATCCATCAGTTAAAGAGATAAGGATGAGTTGTAATATTGAGTTGTAATTAGTTGGCTCAGTTAACCGAGTCAAGTCCGGTTAGATTAATTTAACAGTTTGTTAAAGTAATGACATTTGAGTTAGTTAATGCTTGCATGCATGTAACAACAATATTTCAAATAACTAAGTATTCACTCATGGATAACTCATGCGTGTCAGTTCAGACAGAGACCCAGTTGAGATCAGAGAAGGGATAGTGTACTATCAATTGGATGAATATTTTTCCTATAAAAGGAAGCTCATCCATGATGAGGATTTATCTCCTTCAGGATTGCGTAGTTGGATCAGAGGTTAGTGAGTGTGTGAAGAGGCCAATTAACACAAGTGGTTGCACTGGACCCCAATCAAAATTGTGAAAAGAAATTGGAGGCTTGGAGGGAAAACCAGAGGTTAGATAGAGGCCTTTGACTGTCTATGAGAAGTAGAGGTATTGCAAAGAGAGCAGGATAGCTTTTGAGCTGATTCTTTTTGTAATGCTGACTACATTTCCACTTGTATGATAATACAAAGTTGGGGTTTTAGGCTAAGGCTTTCCCCGAGTTATATCTTTTGTGTTATGTGTGATTGATTGCTTCTTATTAGTTATATGTTTTCTTATTGATGTTGCTCATGTTCAATTAAGTTTCCGCTAAATTGTTTATAGAAGTAGATCAAGTGTTATGCTTTAGTACATTGCATTACCAGGTGATCTACAGGTGGAATTTCTACATGGTATCGGAGCACAAGTGATCAAGGAAGAACAGTATACAAGAAGGGAGAAGTTGATGTTTGTGGTTTCTGAATATTGAATTGAGTTCTTATCAAATCTATTTCACCAATGGTGTTTAGTGGTTTGAGACTCGAATATGCCCTTGATGGTAGTTCGAATTATATATCCTAGAAGGATCGCATGGAGGTAGTATTAGAAGATAACGGTCTAAAGGACTTCATTGGTCAAGAAGTCCAGAAGTCGACTGATGCTACTTAACTGGTAGAATTGAAAAAGTGTGTGGCTAGAGCAAGGAGAATCCTCCTGGAAGGAGTTCGTGATCACATTGTCTTGAGCCTCCATGGGAAGGAGACTCTATTTTTGATGTGGAAAACATTGAAAGATCTTTATCAGAATAACAGTGATCAGAGGAAACTGGCACTAAAGGACAAACTTCGAAAGATCAAGTGTGTAAAGGACGACATGATCTCTATGTATCTAAACAAGCTCACCACATGTAGGGATGACTTTGGAAGTGTAGGGATCATGACAGCTGATGATGACATGGTGAGTCTTCCACTCCTTAGTCTTCCTAAGAGCTAGCATAGCTACTAGGACTCAGTTAAGGGAGAGAGGAATTGCCAAATTGGGAATGACTTTGGTCGGATTTGATGCAAGAGGACATAAGAAGAAGCACCAAAGATGGTTCTTCATCCATGGAGATGAACAAAATTGTGCCTTAGCGAGTAAGGCGAAGAAGGGGAAGGAGAAGGCTTCTCTTTCCAAATCCAGTTCTTCCCATTGTGGGAAGAAGTTTGACAAATCGAAAGTGTGATGCCTTCGTTATCATGAGGTGGGCCATTTTGCTACAAATTTTCCATAGAGGAAATTCAAGAAGGGATCCAAGGAAGGATCTAAAGGTGAGGCACTTGATTCATAGTTCAAGTTGGTTTTCA
Source organism: Pinus taeda (assembly GCA_000404065.3). Lineage (NCBI taxonomy): Eukaryota > Viridiplantae > Streptophyta > Pinopsida > Pinales > Pinaceae > Pinus > Pinus taeda. The sequence continues at coordinate 74,575 of APFE030514993.1, forward strand.
CACTATTCGCATGCATGGTTTTATCCATGGTGGGAAAAAGTTGGTTTCTTGATAGTGGAGCTTCTTTCCACATGACCAGCGACAAGAGTTTGTTTAGTAATTTGGAGGAGAAAGATATCCAGATACTCATAGCGATGGTTAACGATGAAAAGTACAGTGTCTGAGATGTAGGCACGGTTATTTTTCAGGGGGAGCATGGAGCTCACCTTACCTTGACCAATGTCAAGTATGTGCCAGGACTAAAGAGAAACTTGATTCCGATCGCGATGTTGGAAGACAGAGGCTATGATGTAGTCTCTAGTAAGGGAAAGGTTTTCCTTAGACACATCATCACTAGATAGGTGAAGCATATTAGTTCACAGGTCAAGAACTTGTATGCTCTTGAGGTTCAAGATGCACGCAAAGCCTTGAGAAGCAAGGCAACTGATGGAGACTTGGTGGTTGAGAGGGAGAGTATATTACCTCTCAACATGTAGCGCAAGAAGAAGTCTCAGACGATTGTGTAGGAGCCACGATTGATGCTGCAACTTCAGGAGGTTGTGGAGTAGCCATAATAGGGGAAGTTGAGAGGAGATCAAGTAGAGACATCTACTCATGCAGAGACCTTTAATAGGGGGAAACTTCGAGGTAGGTGGGTTGAGGGATCACATGCAGCCATACCTTCAGGTAGGAGGTGGGGCGATGTGGAGTGATCATCCCAAGGAGGAGGGGCAGGATCCTTAAGGTACCCAACCTCTTTGATTCAACTTTGCTATAGAAGCCCCAATGAGGAGTAGCAGGACTAACTTATTGGGTAGAGATAGATGCAGATGGAGCAACAGATAAAGCTACAGTGCAGGAATCCCAAGACAGTGCAGAGCTAGTAGGTTGCAGCAATGCAAGAGGCACAAGTGTGTTGCACGAGCACGGGATGGCACAGAGAGGTGTGCAACGGTGCGAGATGCATGGAGATGTTGCAGTAGTGCAGAGATTGTAGAGGGAACACTTTTTAGTAGTAGGTAGAGCTTCAGCATCAGAGTATGTTTCTAGCCCATCAAAGAGGTCAGTTGGGTGTTTTTTTGTTCCGAGAGTTGCTAGAGCAACCACACTTGGTAGACGTGTTGCATGTGTAGGATCGTGTTCAAGAGGAATCCTTTTTGTTGAGAGGGAGTGTTGAAAATGGCAACAAGAAATGATAAAAATAGAAGTGCCAAAATAGCACTTCTATAAATAGCAGTTTGGGTACCAATGCTAGATTGGGCAATAGGAAATGAAAAATGAAAGTGCTAACAATATCATTCTATTTTTAGCAGTTCTGGATATATTCCTATTTTAGTTAGTCCCTAGACTAAAAATTGGAAGTAATATTCGAATTTGATATTAACAACAATTTTTAAATTAATTCATTAATTCATCTTGAGTTAATTAGTTAAGGAAAATCAAACTTGAAGTCTATGTGAGGACATGCAACATTTTATCTATTAATTGAGGAATTTATCCATCAGTGAAAGAGATAAGGATGAGTTGTAATATTGAGTTGTAATTAGTTGGCTCAGTTAACTGAGTCAAGTCCAGTTAGATTAATTTAATAGTTTGTTAAATTAATGAGAGTTCAGTTAGTTAATGCTTGCATGCATGTAACTACTATATTTCAAATAACTGAGTATTAACTCATGGATAACTCATGCATATCAGTTCAGACAAAGACCCATTTGAGATCAGAGAAGGGACAATGTACTATCATTTGAATGAATATTTTTCCTATAAAAGGAATCTCATCCATGATGAGGATTTATCTCCTTCAGGACTGCGTAGTTGGATTAGAGGTTAGTGAGTGTGTGAAAAGGCCAATTCACACAACTGGCTGCTCTGGACCCCAATCAAAATTGTGCAAATAAATAGGAGAATTGGAGGGAAAACCAGAGGTTAGATAGAGGCCTTTAACTATCTATGAGAAACAGAGGTATTGCATAGAGAGTAGGATAGCTTTTGAGCTTATTTTTTTTGTAATACTAGCTATATTTCCACTTGTATGATAATACAGAGTTGGGGTTTTAGGCTGAGGCTTTCCCTGGTTTATATCTTCTCTGTTATGTGTGATTGGTTCCTTCTTATCAATTATATGTGTTCTTATTGATGTTTCTCATGTTCGATTAAGCTTCCACTAAATTATTTGTAGAGGTAGATCGAGTGTTTTGCTTTAGCACATTGCATTACCAGGTGATCTACAAGTGGAATTTCTACACCTCCATCCTTTTTTATTTTTCCCAATCTAAGCTGGTGAAGAAATTGGAAAAACCAAAGCCTCCCATTGCCTTTATATTGGAGGATAGGCCTTTGTAATCGAGATCAAAATTCATATGTTGTTATGCTCTAAGATATTATTAAGAGAGATAATGAGGAGCTAGGAATTGAAGAAAGGCTTGCTACAACACTTCTTAGCAGTAATATTCCTGTTCTGATTTAATAATATAGATATATTATTGATTTTTCTAAGTCATGGCCTAATATTTGCATTTTAAATTTTATGCTTCTATGATTTTGACTAATGCTTTGATATTAATACATTCAATTTCTCCATATCATTATATGTTAGTATATTGAAGTGTTAAGGTTTCTATATGTGGTTCAAATCACTTGTTGTTCGCCCTATTTGTATGTCTCATTTTTGAATTTGGCTGAGGGTTCATCTCTACTACACTAATTGCTCCAGTAGAACTACGCAAAGGATAAACATGTCTCCACTCATCCTTTCTTTGTCAATTCTTGTCTGACATTGTTATGGTTGAATGTTTCATGCTTGAACAACTTTAGGTCCCTTGATACGTCTTCCTTATGTTCTGAGAAACCTGAGAGGGTTTCTTTTCCATATACTTGTTTATTAATCCCTACAAAAATATCATAGGTAACCCCGCCTACCACAATCTCTTTGATCCCTACTAAGAAATGTAGTAAGATCATCTCCCAAACTGAGAAATTTGTTTTCTTTCTGATTCTCTCTCAAAGTAAGGGTAATATCATGTCCACATCCATGGCCCTCGGGAAGGGTTCCTCCATGAAGTAGAAGTAGGTGAATATGCTACCTGTTGAGTCTTGAAAATGTCATTCATTTCCATTACACTTTCACTATTATGTCCATTATATCACCTCCATTTCACTACTATGTCACCACATTCATCCCACTTTCATTATCATTGGGCCACATTTATGTTTTTCCAATCTTTATTAATTCTAATCCTTTTTAGTGAATTTGTGGTTAAAAATTAGGAAATAATGTGCATAAGCTTATACCTAACCAATGGGTTGAGATTGTTGACATGTGTACGTTGAAAGGAGGCTTCTAGAAGACCCTTATGTGGCACTCTAAGGCCAAATTCGAATTTGAGTGGAAAGAATCATGGGATCATGAGGATATGTGTCACATCTCCTAATTGTATTGTAACTCTAGAAAGACATGTGTCTTATCAGTTCCTATTTTGATTAGGACTCTAGAGGTAGAGGGAGAGATTCATGGATTCTCATTAATGAGATGGCTCTCATCTTTTTGTATAAATAGGAGATCTCTCTCCTTCATT
>APFE030514993.1:109032-158559 GCA_000404065.3 Pinus taeda
CCCAATCTCCTGTGCCACAACTCGCCATCATCCCGGCTCACCAATCCTTTTGCCTTGCCTGCCATTGCTGTGCATCCATCTACATGCAACTGATAAAGGTTCCTTACTCAAACCCCTATCTTCCGAGTCTCACCAGTTGTCTTGCTGTGTAGGAAAGCTTTTCCCTTGCTAAAAACAACATCATACCCCTTGTCTTCTAACATCTCCACAGAGATAAGATTATTCTTCAATCCTGGAACATGCATGACTTCCTTCAATACAAAGGGTTTACCAGACTCCCTCTCAAAGGAAATGGTATCGATACCGGTCGCACTGTATCTACCATCATCGCCCATCTCGATGTACGCTCCAAGATCTTTGTCCTCCAGATCAAAAAGCAAATCTCTATCTCCTGTCATGTGAAAAGACACACCACTGTCCAAGAACCACACCGATCCCATCACACTTGAAACCAAGCATGCGATCAATGAAAAATCAAGCTCAAACTGTGAGGCTAGAGCCTACTGCAGATCCAACAGCTTGCTTTTTCTTCTTCTTCTGCGGATAATTAGTGGCATAGTGTTCGTGCTGGTGACAGTGAAAACACTTCACCTTGGACATGTCCTGCTTCTTGCCTTTCACACTAGACTGAGAAGCTTTCTTTCTCTTCCATTTCTTTGCTTTGGCAGCCAAAGCGCAATTTTCTTCATCAGCTCCCTTTGATGAAGATCTGTCCCTAGTACTCCGCCTTATCTCCTCCTGCACAAGATCTGACCACAGTCTTTCCCATCTTGGCAATTTCTCCCAACCATTGATAGAGTCCTGATAGGAATGCCAACTCTTCGGAAGACCAAGGAGAGCCAAGCTCACCAAGTCCTCATCATCGACAGTAACCCCCACACTTCCCAGCTCATCTCGACACTGAGTGAACTTCGTGAGATACTTTGGAATACTGTCACCCTTCTCGCATTTGATGTTTCTGAGTTTATCTTTGAGCGCCAGCTTCCTCTGATCGCTCTTGCTTTGGAATAATTCTGTTAATGATTTCCACATCAAATATGGAGTAGCCTTTCCATGGAGGCTGGACACAATGTGATCCTTCACGCCCTCCAACAGAATCCTTAGACATTTTGCGATCTTCTTTTGCCAAGCATCAGCTTGAGTAGCATCAGTAGGCTTTGGGATATCCGTATCTATGAACTCCTTCAGCCCGTTATCATCCAACACTGCCTCCATCCTGTCCTTCCATGCAATATAGTTTGAGCTGCCCTCAAGAGCATACTCCAATCGCAATCCGTTGAAAGACATTGCTGCGTTGTCACCAAGAAAACACTGCTGCAAATTCGAATTCCACCAGCAACCAAATCAACCGCCTCGGATCTAAGATTCGTGAGAACACAATATTTCTCATATAGAGATTGACTGTATGGGCTTTTACCGGATATTTCACCTTCCAAAAGGAAGGATGAATCCAGAGGCTACCTAGCCCGATTACAGGCTCTGCCTAGAGAAATAGAATGTAAACACTTCCTGAATAGTAGATCTGATGATCAACAGCTCTGATACCATGTAGAAATTTTGAATAATTTAACACATATTCAATGGAGATTATCCTGATCATGTACTATTGCGGAAAACATACACAATACAAAAGCTCCTCTACGTTGATCATCAATATAGCAGCATCAATAACAATAAAACATCAAGAGCATTCACACATTAACACAGTATGTATCCCGGGGAAAGCATCTCGCTAAAAACCCCAACTATCTGTATATTAATGATTGAGTCATGTAACATTACACAACATAATACTTCTCACAAGTATCTCCACCTCTGTTACACACAATACAGCTCAGATCTGAATCAATCACTAGCTCAAATCTCCTCCGCTGCTTGCCTGCCTCTGCTACTCAATACTTGCATGAGAACCGGTGATAATTCCAAGTCAGCCACGTCTTTCCTTGGCTAAATCACATGAGAAAAAGCTACAATGTGGGCAAGCTCATTGGCATACTCAATCCCCTGATTTGTGCAAGATCTGGTGCACAACTATAGTCACAACTGATAGCAATCTGATTCTCTAACACCTGTCCCTGCTGAACTGAACATGCACTGACATGCAACTGAGTTAACTGATGTATTCATTAGTTGTATTATGAGTTAATAACTTGTGAATTAATTAATAACTAATTCACCCAACTCATCTCTAGTCTATTCGCCAGTTAGACTAAATACAACCAGTTTAACAAAGCCAAACTGAACACAACTCCATCAACTGCACCTCCAGTCCACTAAACTCAACTCACTTGAGTTCTAACTGAAGTCATGCATGCAAATATTCAACTAACCCATAAGAACCACGTATTTCCTTCATGCAATTGCATGTGCCACATCCGTAGCTCGAACTGAAGTGCTCCAAGAGAATAAGATTAAGTTTATAGTCCAAATATTATTGTGAGATAATAATATTTGACTTTTCTATTTTTGACAGCCAGTCTAAAAATAGACTTGATCACTCACACTGTGATCACTCACACTTTCATCAAAAATAGAAGTCCATCTATTTTTCCCAACTTGATCAATCATCCATAAACAACAACCTGCAATCCATAGACATGATCCATATGTCTAAAAATAGACATAGTCTAAAAATAGACTTGCGCCAAAAATAGCCTGCGGGCCCACTTAGTGAAGGCGACTCTTTTCACTAAGCTCTATCATCTTGTTGCAATCTCAAAAAATCACATGAAGGGAAAATTTGGCTCTTCCAATAAGAAGCCTTCTTATCTATAGTTATAATCTACAAAGGATAAATTCTAGAAGATCAAGCTTCACACCTTTGTGCCACAACGCAATCCTTTCCTTTTGTTTCCTACCATGACTCAGTCATGGGGCTTTGTCTCTACCTCATGTGATGTCTTAGTTAAGGATTTTTGTGATTCCCTGGAAACAATATCTACCATTGTATCAATTTCCTTGAGATAGTCTTCTTGACTATGACTCTATCTTAGAGGTGTGGTAGACCCCTAGATCTATGTCAATATTTTTCGACTTTGTTAATGTCAGTCTAAGGTTTTGTTGTAGAGTCTGCAAGACCCTCCAAAGTTTTTACATGCATCCAATTTTGGAGCCTCCATTGGGAGTTTAAATTGATGTTTGCACGTGCTCAGGTTCACCCTGTGAGCTCGTGTAACTCTTTGCACCCACCTTGCTTGATCATTGAACATACAACTTCTGCATGTTGGTAACAATGTCACAATTGTGACCATGTTTTGGTTGTACAAAAAGTTTTTGCTTCGTGTGTACATGCTATGATTTGCTATGTAAATATTCATCACACTCACACATGAAGTCGTATACACTATTGCACAAGCGTTGTCACGGTCATCCAATGATCAATTAAAGTGTTGAAGTTATCCACTTGCATTGTCATTTAATCATGTTGAGCATTTGTGTATGGATGGTTTGATTCATCTCGTCATCAAGTCATGTAAGTGTGTGTTTGCAAGATTTCATATATACCTTCTCACTCGCTCACACATTAAGTCATTTTTGTTGAAGTTCTGATGACCAGATAACCCATTCATAGCCGGAACTTCACCCCACCATCAACTCTATCAACCGTCACCCTGAATAGAACAAAAGAACACATCAATCAATTTCATGTTGTACTACCCGAAAGTTGATCAATCAACCCTTCTGCTACTCAACAGTCACCCTCGGACTGACTCCCATCAAAAATTCGCAGAAGCTGCAGAACATTCCGACTCCACTGACTGAGAAAATTACATAGACAACCTAGATAGAAACCTAGTGCCCATCCCTATCTCCCTCATAATATTGTGCAATTTTCTCAACTAGCCCACTAATTTTTCAGTCGGCTTCTCACCCAAAAAATTGCTCATATTTCATGAGAAAGCCATCTACTGCCCAACAGTTTGCTCGACTTAGAAACTACGTAGAGGTGGTCAATAGTTAAACCTCCTAGAATCAATCTAGGTTTCCCCACTAGAAGTTCATAGCAGTGTTCTTCCATCTCCCTCCAACGATTGTGCAATTTTTTCTACAAAGCTCCTGTAACCCGCTGCCAGCTCCCTCTAGGAACTGCGTAGTTTTTTCTTCCAAGCTCCCGTTGCCTACTCCCTCTAGAAAATGTGCATATTGTTCCTACCCAACCTTCTTGTAGCCTAGTATGCTCCTCCCAAAACTTATACATATTTTTCATCCATCCGATCCAGATCCCACGAACAATACCAATCTAGATTTCCTACCACCGTCTCCTACTCACTTCCACGTAGTTTTCACCAGTAGTTCCCAAAGCCCACATCCTATCTCAAAACTTGCCTTGTGTAGTTGTTAACCTTGTTTTCTCTCCCAGTCACCTACATTTGAAATGATCATGCATCATGGTAGACCAGGAGGTTTATGGATTTGATGTCATCTTGTCATGAGTGACTGAAGATACATGTACACAAAATAAACATGGCATGAGGATAGATGGGATCAACAAGGGAAGTACATGCAAAAGGACATTTTTGCAAATGGATAGACAAAAGATGCATAGAAAGAGATGTGTTCGAAAATGGACGACCATGAAAATATGTGTTTGTGGATGGATACATGCACGAACATGCAAAGATCTCTTTGTGGATGGGCAGATGGATGAACATGCACTTGTCATGAATGGACAAGCCTATCAACCATTTCAACATACAAGAAAGGATCAACGTGTGAATGCAATGTCAAGAGAACCCAACAACCATAGAAGACTCTACTCATCTTGTCATGCAGAGGTGAAGCTATGACACTTTGTGAGGAAATCCATCACCTAGTAGCACTGCATCTCGACATACACATTAGCAGCAACACAAATGTGCCATCACTGTCATGTTGAGTCTTGTCATGAGTCATGTCATCCACATCCCTACTGTGGGCAATGTAATGTAATGTGGAAGTTGAAGAGACCCACTTTTCATTTTAGGAGTCATGTAAATTTGAAAGGTCATGGAATTCAAAAAGTCATGATGGAATTTGAACGGTCACAGGGGTGAGTTTCACAGTTGGCCATAAATACCCCTTCATTTGTACATGCAAAAGGACTTTTCACCTTGGCTCCTCCCCCATAGCTTTTAGAATCTATATTTCTTCTTTAAGGAGTATGTTAAGGATCCAATGCCCTGCCCATGGGTTTAGTTATGTATGGTGTATAAATGTGTGTTAGAACTTTCACTTAATTCAAAATCCTTCTAAAAGGCAAGCACGTTTTCACACATTGTTGTAACTATTTGTAGGATTCATATTGAACACCTGTAATTCATGTTGCTTTAACCTATGTTTAACACTTGGATTCATTTAATTGTTCTAAGAAATATATATTAATGTAAATATGTTGTATAAGTTCTTAACGTTATCATGCCTATGTTGGTTACCTCTCAGACATTAGAGAGAACCTTTCATGTAAACTTGCTATAATGACCATCACACTCACGTGGATTTCCAATTGAGTGTTGTATGTGCTATCTTCCCTTATGTATTGTGATTTCTGCATCTGTGTGGATTCCTCCTCTAAAAGCTACACATGTCCTATTACCTTGTGTGTTCCTAATAGAGTTGGGTTTCCTCCCATCTCACTTGGGACTCACTCCCACCCTTTCTCTCTCTCTTGAAAGAACCTTGACACAAGTAACATGATAAATCACTTAGCATGAAAACCTCACTACTCGAAGGCAAATAATATCACTCCCATGTGTTGAAAATAAAGAGTTAAGGCAAACATCTAAGATAATGTCAACTAGGCCATCATACCATATCGGACTCCCACACCAAATTTTATGAGGTGGAATTGGTACTTCATACTGGGGTGATCCCCTAAATGCTGGTGGGTCAAACACCATCAACATTTTTGGCACTACAAGGAGGGATGTGTGTTGTTTATGGCTAAATTTCCACTCACTCTCACTTGTCAACCATCTGGTCAATGTAGTAACTTGTACTCCCTCCCACCTACTTGCGATTCTGCAGTTGGTTACTCCCCACCTTTGAGAACTAAGCTTGAAATTCCATATCACAACCTTTTCTCTATGCATCCCATCACCTGCTAGTTCATGAAAGCAGTCAGACTAATTCCAGGAATACATCATCTTCCATACGGATCAAGGATGCCAAAAATGACTCCCACATGGATTGTTGTATCATCATTGGAAGAATAAGTTCTTTCCACACTTGAAGGTCTGGAAAAAGTTATTGAAGATGGAGAGGAGCCTTCAATAGTCCAAGAGGAAGAAAGAGACACCCTAATGATCTTGGGTTCAAAATTCGGTACAAGAGGTGGAGATGAAGGCAACAGAGGAGGCGGAGACGAAGATGAACCAAAAAATTCAGTGATGGAACCATCAAATTTTGAGGAAGAGTAGGAGGATGAAGGAGAAGAAGAGATATCTTAACAAAATATGGAATGGATGACTCAGGGACCATTGTCTCTCCTGGGTGCTTTGCACAAGATTCCAAAGTGGTCAGAAAGCATGAGCATCAAGTTCAACCTTGACAACATAGTGAAGGCAAAATGCCACTTGGAAAACTTCTACCTATAGTTGTAAACCCTCAAGGTATGGTACAACTTTGTAGCATGTAGATTGTTTCTTTGTACCTTATATGTTCACACAGCTACATGGTATCACAACCTTTCGGCGAACTCCATACAGAACTGGGGTGCATTCAAATGCATGTTTTTGGAAAAATTTGTTGATGACAAGAACCCAGTCATGTTACACAGAGAATTGGGAAACCTAAAGATGGAGGGGAAAGAAAAGGTAAAATATTCAATTAGAGGTTTCTACACATATTGAACAAGTCTGCTTAGGACACAAAACCTCATGAATCCATCACTGTTGATTACTACACGTCCCCACTACTGACCAGAATTGTGTGGTTCATCAAGCGAGCGATGAAAATAACATTACTGGAAAACTACAAAGAGGTTATTGCTGTTGACAAAGACTTGCATGTGATTGGAGTAATCAAGGATGATGAACTAGTAAAGGAATCAAGAGACGTGACCAGGAAGTCCCAGGCGGTGGTAGGAAAAGGTAGAGACAAGGAAACAAGTGACATTGAAAAGCTCACTCACCTCATCAAGAACATGACATCAAAAGTGTCTAAGCTTAAACAACAAAAAACAGACATGTCTGCAAGCAACCATCCCCAGAGACAGAGATAAGGAAGCATTTCATCAAGCAGCAATTGTCTCCCTATAAAGACTACCTAGAGCTCTATGTTCCGGCTCATGTTGTGCATGAAACCCAAATTATGTTCATTTCATGAAGATGGTCACCAAAAGAATTCTTGTTCAGACTGGAAGGGAGTTGCAAACTCAGTATACTATCACAAATTTGACATGAAAAATAGTATGCAGGAACAACTGGGAGATACGGATAATGACAAATATGATGCACTTGATGAGGCATCAAGTTCTGCGTATGTGGTAAACACTTATCAGTGCTTGCAAGCAATGTTGAGGATGAACACCGAGAAATATCCCCAGAAGAAAAATGGCCATTATGATCTTAGGAGTATAGGGGCTCCCCTACATTTAGGGAACTGCAACAAAATATGAGACTGTTGATGAGGAAGGTTGATCCATCAGCCATCCCAAAGTAGAAAATGCAAAGAAATCTAAAAAGGACAGTGACAAAAAAAAGAACATCCATGAGCAGCAAACTACAAAATACTCTGCTCGACAACATGATCACCGTACTTACCCTGGACACCTCGGTGAGTCCAACCCATCTAGATTACAACAATATTGTTGACATGAACAAAACTTGAGTGAAAATTAGTTTGTTTAAGCTAGCTGTGATCGAGATTCAGCGGGACATCCTACTAGGTGCACTGGCATAGACAACAATGAATAGCGCAACCTCTACCAGAAACAGAGCTAGCGCACCTCCTGGATCACTTTCAACTGTGCTAAACACATTCTAGATGGTAGTAGAAAACTTAGGCTCCCTTCCATTCCTTCTCTCATTCAAAATATTCAACTATAATTTTCACAATTGCTTGGATGATTCTGGCATGGCAGCCAACGCCATGCCACTCTTCATTGCCAAGAAGCTAAATGTGCAATGGAGCAAGACATCGGGAAAAATCATCAAAATTGAGAAAACATATGTATCATCCATTGGTGAACTTCAAGATGTGATCATCCAACTATATCATGAAGGTTGAGTTGGCCAGTGCATCAACATTGTTATTGTGGACATACTAGAAGCATACGACTTACTACTTAGTAGAGACTGGTGAAACAAGCTAAACAGATATTTCACCACAAACTAGTCGCACATGTGGATTTTGTAGAAGGGTGAAAAAAGATCAAATCCAGGTGTTATCTGAGAGGTATATGAGGCACAATGTTACTCCCATTAATTGTGAAAATGAACCATTGGCCTTCATAGAACTCATGTTTGGCATCTGCCTCCTAGAAACAAGGCTAGGGTGTTATCTTGCATGGATAGATCCAACCCCACTAGACACATTGTTGGGTCTCCTTCCTTTCCAAACTGATGGGAATGAAGCATGTATAGTACATTGTAACAATAGCAGCAATAGTGGAAGCAACAACAATTGTATTAGTGCAAGTGCGTCGAACGATCAGTGTAGAGATGAGTTGTGGACCATGTATTTTGATGGACCAAAGACACACGACGACTCAAGAGCTAGGTGTGCCTTGATCGACCCAAAATATGGGAAGCATTTGATATCAAGTCACTGCAAGTTCCAGTTCATGAAAAAAGTTTCTGAGTACGAAGCAATCATGTTGGGATTGCAAAAACCCATCAGCGTCAACGTGGTCCTGCTCAAAGTGGTAGGTGATTAAGAGATAGTGGTATGGCATGTATGCAACACCATTCACTTTTTATCACTGCATCTCAAAAGTTACTAGCAAGGGGTATGGTGACTAATCTCTAACTTCCAAGAATTTAACATCATTATTGTACCACGTATGCGTAATGCAACTACCAATTCTCTGTCAAACACAGCCTCTAGGATGTCACCAATTAGGGATATATTTAGTATTGAGATTTTATATAGACCATCTATCAATAGATATTATATTTCATGGCCAATAATGACACCTTCAAGGATGTAGCGATAGACAAAGACAAGCACGAGCGATCTATGTAAGAAGGAGCTAGTAGCAAGAGAGACCATCTCATTCATAAGGGAGTTGCATCATTTGAAAAGATTTATGACTTGTAAGAACTCTTTCAGGGGGCAAGGAATAGAAAAAACCACAGTTCCACCATGATGCAGGATCCGATCAACTTGGGAACAAAACAAGATCCGAAGTTCGTCAATCTCAATATGTGTTTCAAATAGCATGAGTGGCAAGCCTTTGTCTGCTTGTTCAAACATTTCCGAGATGTATTCACATGGATGTATGATTATTTTAAAACTTACGACATGAAAATAATCCAACACGTAATTCAGATCAAAGAAGGGGTCAAGCCATATCAGTAGAAACTGAGGAAAGTACATCCATCACTTCAACCCCTCATACAAAAAGACCTCTCCAAGCTGTTGGATACATAGATCATATACAAAGTTCATCATTATACTTGGGTTTCAATTCTTGTTCCTTTATGCAAAAAATCTAGGGAAATCCACTTGTGTGTTGATTTCTAGAATGTGAACCGTGCCTCGGACAAAGATAGCTACCTCATGCCGTCTATGGACCACATTCTGCAAACAATATCTGAGGCACATATGTTTTCCTCACTTGATGTTTTTTTAGGATACAATTAGGTTCTGGTAGAAGAACCTGACAGAGTTAAGGCTACCCTTCATTTTAAGTGGGGTATGTTCGGATATAGATCAATGTCATTTGGGATTGTGAATATAGGCGCAACCTTTTAGTGTGCCATGAACATCGCTTTTCATGGACTCATCGGAGAGTGCGTAGTTGTATACCTCGAAGATGTGATTGTAGTGCTAAGGAAACATGAGGACTACATATGCCATCTGAATAAAATTTTTGAGCAATGTCGTAAATATGATATTTCCTTGAATCCATAAAAGAGCGTATTCACAGTTTCTGAGGGTAACCTTCTTGGACACATCGTTGCCAAAATTGGGATCAAGGTTGATTCATACCAGGTTTGGACTATCACATAGATCCCTCACCCAACCAACAAGAAGGCGATGTAGTCCTTCTTGGACAAGATAAACTTCCTTAGGAATTTCATCTTGGATTATGCAAAGATAGTCAAACCCATGTAGGACATGAATAAGAAGGATGAAGTATATAGAGGTAAAAGTACACATTCACCCATATCAAGTAGGATATTGAAAAAGTAGCTGCACTCTACAACCCATACTTCAAAAATTATTTCCTACTATGTGCCTTCACCTCTGATAATTCACTCGCTGCAATACTCACTTAGAAGGAAGAGATGAGTGGCAAATTTCCCATCTCCTTCATAAGCATAATCATGAAGGGGTTGTTGGCATTATGGCATAGGTTTGGCGCTATGGCACAGGTGTTGTCATTGATGGAAACTCACTCTGGTGACAGATCTCAATTCAGGCACTCAGGAAGAAGAAAAAGGTATATACATAGGTTCACCTTGATGAAGCCACGTATACATGTGGGTTAGACGTTCGGAAGTCGTGTATGCGTATACATGCACTTTCACGCAAGCAAAAGCGTGTACATGTGGGAGAACTTATGTTCGGTCCGTGGTATTTAATCCTTGGTATTTGAAGGTCTTTGGTATTTAGTCCTTGGTATTTGAACCTATGGTTTTGGACCATCGTATCTCGTTCGAAGTGTTGATCTCAAGTATTGGGTCCATGGTATTGTGAAAGGCCTAAGACTATAAAAGAGGAAGGAGATCATTAGGCAAGGGAATGATCTGAATTATTGAATATCTGAAAAGTTCTAGATCTAGAATACTCTTGATTGGGGTCATGGTGGATAGCTGGATCTGAACGAAGGAGGAAACTGAGTGCAAAGAAAAGGATAAGTTCTATTGATGGGTCAAAATCTTAAGGCTTAAGTTATAGTATCTTTTTACGATCTTGATCTGTTATATATGGCGCCCGTTTGATCTATAAATATGATAATCTTGGTTAACTAATATATGAATATTTGAAGGGGTAAATTATCTTTATAGATCTATACGCAGGTTCAGTGAAGTGAAGACACGTATACACGCAGTTTCTGTAAGTCAAAAGAGCGTATACGCAGGTTGATCTTAACACAGAAGTGTATGCACGCAAGTTTCTAAATATTGAAGTAGCGTACGTCTCTTAATTTATGTTATAACTGCTTCTGTTTAATATTGTAGTGATCTGGGTTCATAATTGGTGTATGGTTATTGTTACTGTGTTCTGGGTACAACTGTCAGAGAACTGTTTGATTGATTCTATATTGGGTTGTTCAAAGGAGATTGATTGTTGCAGATTTTATGCATGGATCTAGTCTGAAAATTTTGAAACGTGGTCCTTGGAAGATAAAATAAGGTTGAAGCCTTTAGTAGGTTAGCACCTACATACTAGTAGCTTAGCTAGTACAAGAGCTAATGAGGTTGTAGCTCCCTTCCAAGAGAGGCTGGAGAATGAGAGAGAGTTGTAGCTCTCTGCAGGTTGCAACCTGCGTACTGGTAAAGGACTGCACTAGTACAAAATCATTGTAAACAGAAGTTTCTAATTGAAGGAGATAGAGATGAATTGCAGTAGGTGATTTTCACCCACATTGGGTTTCCACCTTATATCTTGTGTTCCTGTGTGTGATTGTCTACTACTTTTTTTTACTGTTCCTGGTTACTGTTTACATAGTTCTGATGCAGAGATTAATGATCAACATCTATATAATACACTGAATTATAAGTTTGCATGGTATACATTGGTTTCCTTATCTGAAGTTGCGTATATACGCAATTTTATCTAACTTAAGTAGCGTATATGATCTTAACGTAAAATGAAAAATAATTGATTTGATAATACTGATTCACCCCTACCCTCAGTATTATTTCGAACAATTGGTATCAGAGTAGGTCCTTCAAAAGAAGCTTGATCTCTTGAAGGAAGATCTATCATTATGAGCAACTATGGGAGAGAAGCATCGATCAGGCCACCAATTTTTGATGGGACGAACTTCGTCTATTGGAACGTAAGAGTCACAACCTATCTTCAATCTCTTGGTATAGAAGTCTGGGATATCATAGATACAGGGTACACTTTTCCTTTAGAAACTACATATCCGTCTGAAAAGAAGCAGTTTGAAAAAAATGCAAAGGCTATCAATACACTATTAGGATGTCTATTGCAACCAGAATTCGTCAAGGTGATGCAGTACAAAATCGCAAAAGAAATATGGGACAAGATCGTTTTGAGCAATGAAGGAGATGAGCAGGTAAAACAAGAAAAACTTCAAACCCTCAGAATTCAATATGAAAATCTCAGAATGTACAATGATGAAAGTGTGGCTAACTATTTACTACATATAGATGAGATTATTAATTGTATGAAAAACTTGGGTGAAGAAATAAAAGAGGCTGTTGTGGTTGAAAAGGTTCTAAGATGTGTGTCCCCTAAGTTTGAATCAAAGGTTTCTGCAATAGATGAAAAGGAGAATCTACAGAAAATTACCATGTCGTAGCTACACGGAATTCTAACTGCTTACGAAATGAGGAAAGGAGGACCATCAAACAGAAGAGAAGCTGCATTCAAGGCTTCAGGCAGAGGAGATTACTATGAGTCAGGACATATGTCAGAAGAAGAGGAAGAATCAAATTTTGTCAAGAACCTCCAACGGGGTGCTGGAAGATTTAGAGGTAAGTTACCTTTAAAATGCTTTGCTTGTGGAAGAGTCGGTCACTATGCTGCCAAGTGTCCTCATAAAGATAGGCTTGACAAAGGTAAGGGACCTGTTAGATGGAACAAGAAATAGAATGTAAATAAGAAAAGCTATTACACTCATGAAGACAGTGATGGACTTTCAAATAATGATGAAGATGAACAAGGTAATAACTATAGACTTTTAATGGATTTTGAATATGATGATTCCATGGATGCTATAGATGAATAAGGTCTTTATGAAGAGATTTCTAAACTCAAAATTTGTTTAGAAGAGAAAAATATGATTATTGATACTCTGCAATTCCAACTGGCTGAAAGGGAAAAACATCATGAAAAGTTAGAATGTGAAATTGTGGGACTTAGAAAAGAGATTGAGAAAACAAAAGCTCTTAATATTAGAATTTTTAAAGGATCCGAAACTGTAGATGAGATTATCAATGTGCAGAGTTGTCCTCTAATCAAGACAGGTCTAGGATATAATGAAGAAGCATCTCAAGTGCAGAAAGCATCCACCTCCAAAAGTTATCTTGGTGTAGCAAGGAGGAGTGAGCAAAGGCCTAATAGAGATCACCAGGTAAATCAGGGACAATTTACCTCAAAAATGAACAAAGACTACCAGGTAAATTGGGGGTAATCCACCTTAAGGATGAACAGAAGCTACAACCAGCCACAGGTAAAACCTTCTCAATTTTCCTCAAGAATGGATGACAGTAGAAACTACAATCATTTGGTTGGTAGATTTGATAATCGCAGGAGCTTCTTCAATGGCCAATGCTTCTCTTGTCATAACTTTGGTCACAAAACAACTCAATGTGTTTCCTATAAGACAATCATGACTAGAGAAGCTCAAAAACAAAGAAGTATGATTGGTATCATGAAAAGACCCTACAATAACTTTTCTACTCTTGAAAATGAAAAATAATGTTCTATTTGTAACAACTTCGGTCATGAAGATTCTGAATGCAAGAGAAGGTTTTGGCAGACAACTCAGAAGGAACAAGCCTCAAGTGCCAAAACATGGAGAATGGAAGAACCACAACCAGAAAGATGTGGTATAGCCTTATATGCGGAAGGGCAAGAAAACCAATGGTACATCGATAGTGGGTGTTCAAAACATATGAAAAGTGATAAGGAAAAACATCAGTTCTATAGTGCCTTAGAGAAGGAGAAGAAGGTACCATTTGGAAATGACACCCCTACGCTCATAAACGGTAAAGGTTTTGTTCAGTTGAAAGAAAAGGTCAAAGCTGGAAATGTGATGTATGTTGATGGCTTAAAACATAATCTATTGAGTGTCAGTCAGATGTGCAATCGAGGAACTGAGGTAATATTTCGATCAAATGGATGCACTGTTCATGATCTTGATACAGGAAAACTAGTGATCGAAGGCATCAGAACTCCAAATAATTTATACATATTCAAAGAAGGACAACATCAATGTTATCTAAGCAAGAATGATGAACACTAGCTATGGAACCAGAGATTGGGGCACCTAAGCTTCTCACAAATAAGGAAAGCATACAAATACCAGATAGTTTGTGGTCTTCCAGACATCAGAATTCTAGACAGTACAATATGCAAGTCATGTCAGTTTGGTAAGCAAACCATAACTAACTTTCCTAAGAAGGAAGGATCAGCTAGCAGGCCACTTGAGCTTGTCCATACTGATGTATGTGGTCCATCTAGGAAAAGGTCACCTCAGGGACAAGAATGCTTTATATTATTCATCGATGACTTTTCTAGGATGTGCTAGATAGGACTTATGAAGCACAAATATGAAGCCTTCGAAAAATTCAAATCTTTCAAAGCTTTGGTTGAAAACGAATCAGATCACAAAATTAAATGCCTCAGGTCTGATAGAGGTGGGGAGCTTCCCTCAAATGAATTTTTCAATTTTTGTAAAAAACATGGAATAAGAAGAGAATTCTCTACTGCAAGGACTCCTCAACAAAATGGGGTAGTGGAAAGGATGAGCAGAACAGTTCAACAAATGGCTTGTGCTATGACAGATAAGTCTGGAACTCCTGCAGCCTTCTGGGGTGAAGCCACATTTGCTGCAGTTTTTATTCTCAACAAGACAAACGTCTGGGTGAGTAGCACTCAAACTCCTCACGAGCTCTGGCAGGGTGAGACTGCCTCAGTAAAATACTTCAAAAATTTTGGGAGTAAATGCTACATCAAAAATACTAATGAAAATCTTGGCAACTTTGAACCTAGAGCAGATGAAGGCATTCCCCTCAGTTACTCTCCCCACAACAAAGCATACAAGTGTTACAATAAAAGGCCTGGAAAAATTGTAGAAAGCATTGATGTAGTGGTTGATGAAGAAGAAAGCACTCCTAGGTAGGTAAGATCTGAAGATTTCAAAGACGTTGAGGACTATCCATCAACATCAAATCAGATTCATGACGAAGAAGAAACCCATGAGGCACCAGAAGAACAGAGAGAAGAAAAGACTCCATCTAGTTAGATTCAGAAGAATCATCCACAATCTCAAATTTTGGGGCAGAAAGAGGTTGGTATAGAAACGAGAAGAACAATAGCAGAAGCTTCAAGCTATTTGGCATTACTATCGTCCACTAAGCCACAAAATGTAAGAGAGGCATGCAAAGATGAATGCTAGGTCAAGGCAATGGATGAAGAACTTGAGCAGGTTGAAAATAATAACACTTGGGAGTTGGTTCCTAGACCAAAAGATAAGAATGTCATAGGGACAAAATGGATATTCAAAAACAAGTTGAATGAAAATGGGGAAGTTATTTGAAACAAGGCCAGACTTGTTTGTAAAGGGTATGCTCAACAAGAAGGAATAGATTTTGAAGAAACTTTTTCTCCCATTACTAGACTTGAGGCCATCTAAATGTTCCTTGCTCTCTCAAGCTTTCAAAAGTTCAAAGTATTTCGAATGGACGTGAAATCAACTTTTCTAAATGGAGACTTAGAAGAAGAAGTGTATATTGAGAAATCAGCTGGTTTCATCCTTGGAAACGATCCAAAACTTGTATGTAGACTTAAGAAGGCTCTCTATGGTCTTAAACAAGCTCCAATAGCTTGGTATTATCGTCCAGACAAAAATCTTCATCAACAAGGTTTCTCAAAAGGATCAACAGATAACAATCTTTATATAAAAATTGAAAATAACAAATTGCTAATACTTGTTGTGTATGTTCATGATATCATATTTAGCAGCAATGAAGAAGCTATGAGCCAAAGCGTTTCCTTGGTGATGGAGAAAGAATTCGAAATGTCCTTTCTTGGAGAACTGACATATTTTCTTGGATTACAAATCCAACAAAATGAAGGTGGTATCTTTTTATCTCAAACCAAGTACCTCAAGCAGATTTTGAAAAAGTATGTCATGGAAGATTTGAAACCAGTATGTACTCCTATGGTTACAGGATGCAGCCTCAGTGAAAATGATGAATCACCAGCAATGCATCAACCAAATTATAGATCCATGATTGGAAGTCTGCTCTATTTAATAGGTACCGAACTAGACATCATCAGCTGAAGCAGAATATGTGGTTGCTGCATCTTGTTGCACTCAACTCCTTTGGATGATACAAACTTTGCAAGATTTTCAAATCACTTGTACTCCACCTATCTTCATCTTATGTGATAATACAAGTGCAATTAGCATCTCAAAGAATCCAGTCATTCATTCAAAGACCAAGCACATACTGATCAAGCATCATTTTCTCCGGGAACAAGTGTTGGAACAAAAGGTCAAATTGGTGTATGTTCCCTGTAAGGAACAAGTTGCTGACATTCTCACCAAACCACTGCCCAAGGAAAATTTTGAATACCTCAGACAGAAGCTGGGAGTAGTTGATGCATCATCTTGCTGTTGAAACTTGTCTGTTTCAGAGAAAAGTGGGTGTACGCAAGTTTCTTGAGGAGGATCCATGTACATATGCCAATTTATATAGAGACAGTCACGTATATGGTAGTTTGAAAGAAATCAGTGGGGACAAACTCTGGTTGAAGAGAGTCTCATATGGGTCTGATAGAGACCATCTGGCACAGGTTCAGGGGGAGCAGATAAACTTCCGATAATGCATTGTTGGCATTACATTAGGAGCTCTTGGTTCGAGTACACAAGCTGTTTTGGGTTCAAGTGGATCAGCTACAAAAGGAGAACAAAAGGAAAACATGGTTGTTGATCTGAAGAGTGATAGATGCTACTGATATCAGTTATTAGTGACTTTCATAAGTCTTGCTATTTTGTCTCTATGTCATGTATATCGTTTGTTGTCAAGGTCATGTAACGGCCTATTTTGGTTTCCCCACTATGCCTGGGATGAATGATGGAGGGGACTTGGTTGTCTTATGTAAATTTCTGGTGTATACCCACTTGATTGGGTGATGAATGTATGTATAGAGTCTGTTGGTGATAAGAAGGTCTTTTATGATGTATAAGTCATGGTTCTTCTTGAAGAACATCTTTTTGCAGATCTTGCCTACAAGTCAGGGGGAGCTTGGTCAGCACAACAGAGCGGAGATTTCAGCATCTACTCAGGGGGAGCACAACCCTTTTCCCTTGATGAAAAATGGGGAGAATGACTTTCAGGATCATGGGGTTGCCATCAAGTCCAAAGGGGGAGATTGTTGGCATTATGGCATAGGTTTGGTGCTATGGCACAGGTGTTGTCCTTGATGGAAACTCACTCTCATGATAGATCTCAGTTCAGGCACTCAGGAAGAAGAAAAAGATATATACGCAGGTTCACCTTGACGAAGTTGCGTATACACGTGGGTTAGATGTTCGGAAGTCGCGTATGCGTATACACGCACTTTCACGCAAGGAAAAGCGCGTACATGTGGGAGAACTTATCTTTGGTTCGTGGTATTTAGTCCTTGGTATTTGAAGTTCCGTGTTATTTAGTCCTTGGTATTTGAACCTATGGTTTTGGACCATGGTATCTCGTCCAAATTGTTCATCTCAAATATTGGGTCCATGCTATTGATTGTTATGGTTTTGGACTGTGGTATTATGAAAGGCCTAAGACTATAAAAGAGGAAGGAGATCATTAGGCAAGGGAATGATCTAAATTATTGAATATCTAAAAAGTGCTAGATCTGGAATACTAGTGATTTGGGTCATGGTGGGGAGCTAGATCTGAATGAAGGAGGAACCTAAGCATAAAGAAAATGATAAGTTGTATTGATGGGTCAAAATATTAAGGCTTAAGTTATAGTATCTTTGTACGATCTTGATCTATTATATACGGCACCCATTTGATCTATAAATCTGATAATTTGGGTTAACTAATATCTAAATATTTGAAGGGGTAAATTATCTTGATAGATATGTACGCAGGTTCAGTGAAGCAAAGACGCATATACACACAGTTTCTGTAAGTCAAGAGAGTGTATATGCAGGTTGATCTTAACACAGAAGCGTATGCATGTAAGTTTCTGAATATTGAAGTAGCGTACATCTCTAAATTTATGTTCTAGCTTCTTCTGTTGAATATTGCAGTGATCTCAGTTCAGAATTGATGTATGGTTACTATTACTGTGTTCTGGGTACAACTGTCAGAGAAGTGTTTGATTGATTCTATATTGGGTTGTTCAAAGGAGATTGATTGTTGTAGATGTTATTAATGGATCCAGTCTGAAAATTTATGAAACGTGGTCCTTGGAAGATAAAAGAAGGTTGAAGCCTTCAGTAGGTTAGCACCTACGTACTAGTAACTCAGCTAGTATAAGAGCTAAGGGGCTTGTAGCTCCCTTCCAAGAGAAGCTGGAGAACGAGAAAGGGTTGTAGCTCTCTGCAGGCTGCAACCTGCGTACTGGTAAAGAACTGTACCAGTACATAATCATTGTAAACAGATGGTTCTAATTGAAAAAGATAGAGATGAATTGCAGTAGGTGGTTTTCAGCCACATTGGGTTTCCACCTTATATCTTGTGCTCCTGTGTGTGATTATCTACTGCTCTGTTTTACTGTGCCTGGTTACTATTTACATAGTTCTGATGCACAGATTAATGATCAACATCTGTAGAATAAACTGAATTATAATTTTGCATGGTATACACTGGTTTCCTTATATGAAGTTGCGTATATACACGGTTTTATCTAACTAAAGTAGCATATGATCTGAACGTAAAATGAAAAATAATTGCTTTGATAATACTGATTCACTAGACCCTCTCAGTATTATTTCCAATAGGGATATGAACTCAAATTCCCCGCTATTGAAAAACAAGCATATGCAGTTTACAATGTAGTGAAACATTTGAGACCCTACTTTCTAAAGAGCCAGTGCATAGTCTACATCCATCACCCAACAATCCACATATTTCTCGTACAACAAAAACTTCATGAATGACATGTAAACTCAAGGACAAACTTGCAATAATATGATCTCAACATCAAGCCAATTCACACAGTCAAAGGCCATCGGGTCTGTAGACTCATAGCTGAAGTAGTGCAAGCAAATGAGGAGGAAGAAGAGCTCGTTAGTTGGGACTAGGTAGTTGAAATGCATGATGTAGTGTAAGCAACACCCGCTAAAGATGGAAACTCTTGGTATCTAGATGTGTGCGAGTTCCTTGAGCATGACATTCTATCATCTCACTTTTCCATTAGACTGAAGAGGGCTTTGCGCCTAAAAGATTTAGCATATCAGTCAACGCTTGGAGTGCATTACAGGAAGCAAAACAATGGAGTTTTTCTCAGGTGCTTGGAGGCACATGAATAAGATAGGGTGCTACAATCACTAGTAGAAAAAGATGAAATTAGTGACTAGGTGACTAAAAAAGTTAGTCACCATAATTATTTCAAGTGAATTACTGCTAAATTTGAGTAATTCTAGGTGACCGAACTAAAAATGATTGAATTAAATGACTAATTTAGTTTAGGAATAAAATATATGACTAGATAATAAGTGACTAAACTAAAAACTACTAATTTAGTATAGGACTAGAATACATGAGTAGATAATAAGTTAAAAAATTAATAATGATTAACGTAAATGACTACTATAGTTCAAGAATAAAAATATGATCAAATAATAAGTGCAACAAGTATGTGAATTAGTCATTTATGTTAGTAATTTTTAATTGTGTCACTCCAGAAATGGAAAATTTCAATTTTGATACTGAAGTGTCTGACTTCACTACAGGGGTCTTGTTGGCATTATGAGACAAGTGTTGTCCTTGATGGCAAATCACACAGATGACAAATCATATTCTAGGAGGTCAACAGCAAGGAATTGATGATCAGTCTACAAGAATGAAGAAAAATATATATACGCAGGTTCATCGTGACCGAGCTACGTATACACGCGGGTTAGACGTTACAAAGGCGCGTATGTGTATACATGCACTTTCATGCAAGGAAAAGCACGTATATGTTGGAGAACTTACTTTTGGTCCATGGTAGTTAGTCCTTTGTATTTGAACCTATGATTTTGGACCATAGTATCTCGTCAGATGTGTTGATCCCAAGTATTGGGTCCATGGTATTGGTTTGTTATGGTTTTGGACCATGGTATTGAGAAAGGCCTAAGACTATAAGAGGAGAAGAAGATCATTAGGCCAGATAATCAGAAAAAGTCTTGAATATTTGATGAAGGATGAGATCCAGTATGGAGGTTATGGGTTTACGATGCATTGCTTGATCTAAGCTAAGGAGGGACCTCACCAGTTGATGGAGAACAAGGTCTAAGGATAAATCAGGATCAAATGGTTTGAAATGAACTATCTCTCTATGGTTGATTATGCTTATTATAGATCTGTATACTGACGCATGTAATGTTATGAACTGGGTATAACTTAAGTCTGAAATCACTGCAAGTCACAATTAAATATTTATAGATCTATACGTGGGTTGGCTTTGGCGAAAGCATGTATGTACACGGGGTTGGTTTGTCCAAGTAGCATATACCATTTAAGCTATGATTTTTTATGATATAGTTGGTTCTTAATAGTGTTGCAAAGTTCAGGGTTCTTCTCTGTGTTCTGGTGACTGCTTTTTGTTGACAGGGTTTCAATGATTCAGTATTGGGTGATTCAGAGATTGATAATGTTAGTGTTGATTGATTGTGTGCTTTAATGATATTGATGGGTCCAGTATGAAAATTGGATGAAACGTGGCCTTCAGATTATAGTGTTGTGCTTCAGGAGTATCCATTTTCAAAATTTATGAAATGTGGTACCTGGAGGAAGAAAGAGAAGGTTGTTGCCTTTTGTAGGTCAGTACCTACGTACTAGTAAGTGGATCGGCTAGTAAAAAAGCTAAGCGGGTTGTAGCTCCCTTCCAGGATAGTCTAGAGAGCGAGAGAAAGTTGTAGCCTTCTGCAGGTAGAAGCCTGTGTACTGGTATAAGACTGCACCAGTACAAAACTATTGTAAAAGAAATTTTCTTCTTAAAAGAAGATAGAAACAACTTGCAGCAGGTGGTTTTCACCCAGATTGGGTTTCCACCTTATATCATGGTGATCATATGTGCTTCTTGTGTGTGATGATCTGTTCTGTTTTACTGCACCTGCTTACTCTACATATGGTTAAAGAAGTTCTGATGCACTAAATAAAGATCAACATTTAATGGATTAATTGAATCATAGGTATTGTGAATATACAGTAGTTGCATTAGACATAGTTGCGTATACACGCGGGTTCCCTTAATTGAAGTAGCGTATATGTATCTAAGTATGGAAATGAAATTTTTTTATTGATTTGATAATACTGATTCATCCCCCCCCCCCCCCCCCCCTCTCAGTATTATTTCCAACAATTGGTATCAGAGAAGGTCCATGGTAGAAGCTTGATCGCTTGAAGGTGATCCATAGAACAATGGGAAAGAAGCTTAAGAAGAAAGCACCTAAGAAGAAGAAGACATCTCAGAAGAACTATGAAAGTGGGAGAATTGATTGGGGATTATATAGAAGCACTTCAAATTCAAAATCAGATTCAGAATCATTTCAAAATGAAGATGAACTATTAGGTATGAATTTGTTATCCTCTGATGTTCCAACTATCTATCCATTTGAAGGTGATGTAGGTGATAACGAAACAACTTAATGTGCTCTTATGGGTGAGCAAGAAGGATATCAAATACAGGCAGAATTTAAAAGGCTGATAGACAAAATTAGATATCAAGAAGATCTATTGAACGTTAAGGATGGTGCCTTCAAAGAAGTAGCTACCAGACTAAAGGCTCAACAAGAGGAAGGAAGCAAGGTAAAGAAGTTATTCAAAGACAAATATCAAAAGTTGCAGGATGAAGTAACATCACTAAGAAATGAAGTCAATGAAAAGAGCACAACAATGAAGAAACTCAGAGATAGATCCAGTTATTACGAAAGGTTTGAAGCTACGATCCTCTCACTAAAAGAAGATCTTGAAGAATCAAAGAAGCAGAATAAAAATCTACTCCAAGCTATTGAAAAATAGGAAAATGAAGTTATAAGCTTAAAATCTCAACTGGAATGTGCCTTTAGAATTCGTCAAATGCAGTAGGATCTAAATGAAGAACAAGAAAAGGAGATTCTCAAACTAAGGCAACAAATGGAAGAAGGAAGAAAGTCTGAAGAAATTTTGACGAAGAAATGTCTGGAAAAGGAAGAACAACTTCAGATTGAGGTAAATATCTTAAAAGGTAAATTAGAAGAAAAGGATAAACTATTACGATTTCAAGATTGTACTAAAGCCTTGGATGATATTCTTAGTAGTCAAAGGTCTCCTGCTATCAAGACTAGTCTTGGTTTTCATTAATCTCTTGAAGGTGAATATAGTTCAAAAGGTGAGGCAATGAACTCTAAAGAGAAACATAAAATGATCAACAAGGAGATGAGAAGTAAACCCCATCAACAATCAAGGAAAGAGATTCTTCAAAGAAAATATTTTACTCCTCCTATGAATAATGTTGAATGTTATGAATGTCATAATATTGGACATGTTGCAGCTAGATGCAAAAGAATAATGGTTCACGATCATCATGTAGAAATATCGTCGCGTTACACGTACTTTAATGGATATTGTTTTTCTTGCAATATGTTTGGTCACAAAGCTGTTGATTGCTACAGAAGGACTATGAAACATGTAAGATGTTATGCATGCAAAAAGCTTGGACATACAACAAAGGAATGTAGAAACAAAGTACATGCACCATATCAAAAGAAGAAAACGTCATCCCACTTGAAGATATGGAAGAATAAGGAAGTACAGTCAGAAAGATGTGGCACAACACAATATACTCAGACATAGCATAGTTCAGACATAACAGACTCAGGGGGAGCTGAAAGTGTAAAACTTCAGTGTCCTAAATATCATACGCAAGTTTCTTAAAGGGAAGTCGCGTATATATGCGAGCTAGACACTGCATAGTCACGTATATGTCATTCTGAGGAAAAGTAGTGGGGATAGGCTCAGAAAAAGGGTCTGATATGATTCAGTCCATTATTTTCTCTATTGGTTAAAAGTTACAGTCTACTGAGGATGTGTGGAAATGTCTTGATAATTGTAAGATGTTTAGGAGTGTTTTGATCCTAACTTGATGATGATGATGTCTTGATGATATATGCAAACATATGGCACAGGTTGAGGGGGAGCATATGCTTTTAACAATGCATTGTTGGCATTATGGTTAATAGTCGTTGGTGGTGATGCTTATATGGATAAATAATATATCTTGGTATGATGTGGTTATGAGTTGTCCATGATAAAATCTCATATGATTCTTGGGGTTACATAGTTGATGTTCATCATATTTGTGGATTGATGGTGCATATATGATGCTGACATGGTGATCTTCATAAGGATAAGGAGAAGTACAAAGCTTGAATACACAACGTCATTACTTGATGATGAGTCTCTCATATGTTGTTGTCGTCATATGCATGAAGATCATATAATACAGTTATGATGAAGGATTCCTATAGTTCTTGGTGCTCATGTGGATGAGGATTGTTGATGTTGATGATATAAGGAAGCCTTGACAAAATATCTTGAGCTCTAGATTCATAGTGTTGGATACTTGGAGTTGCATTATTGGAGATATGGTGATGAATTCTTACCTATATGATGATAGGTTGATTCTCACATATGTTGATTGATGATTATCAAATGAGGGATATTCCCGTGTAATGTTACATGGATGGTCATGCAAATCTTGATGATGATGACTATGGTGCTTTTCACATATGATATAATGTGAATGATTTATGATGATGTTCAAAAGGATGAATTGATTTGTATATGCAGACATACCTTGGTACAAGACATTTGCAGGTTGTTGATCTAGAAATGGGTGTACACGTGTTGCCTAAGGAGTATCCATGTATATACGCCAGTTTGTGCAGATACCGTTGCGTATATGGAGGCTTGATGGATATCAGAAGGGACAAGCTCTGGTTGAAGATAATCTGATATTGGTCTGAAAGAGACCATCTGGCACTGGTTCAGGGGGAGTAGATAAACTTATAATGATGCGTTGTTGGCATTATCTTAGAAGATTTTGGTTCTATTTCACAGCGATTGTTGGTTTCAGGTGGAACAGAGGCAGAAGGAGAATATAATATCATGGTTGCTGAGCTTAAAAGTGTTTGACAGATGCTACTAATATTAGTCATTGGTGACTTTCATAAGTCTTGCTCTTGATATTTGGTCTCTATGTCTTCTATTTCTTTTATTATGAAGGTCATGTAACGACCTACGTTAGTTTCCCCATTATTCCTGGGATGGATGACGTAATTTTCTTATTTTATCATGTGTAAACTTTTGATGTATCCCCACTTGGATGGGTAGATGAGTCAAGTCCCACTTGGATGGGAGATGGATGTATGTATGAGTCTTTGGTAATAGGAAGGTCATTTATGATAGAGTCATGTTCTTCTTTTAGAACACCTTTTTGAAGACCTTGCTTACAGTTAGGGGGAGCATGAACAACTCATTTCAGCAAAGCAGAGACTTCAACATGTACTCAGAGGGAGCATGGTCAGATTGATACAAACTGGCATATACAAAGGGGGAGCTCATTCAGAGATTTCAGCAAGTACTCAGGGGGAGTATGGTCAGCGGGATGTTTATCAAAGAAAGTGAATATCTTGGTCTGCCCTTTTCCCTTGATGTCAAAGGGGGAGAGTGATTTGATGTTGTTGCCATCAATTCCAAAGGGGGAGTTTGTTGGCATTATGATGCATGTGTTGTACTTGATGGAAATCCACTCATAGAAGAACATATCTCTTAGTTATAACTAGATGAATCTTCAGAAGAGATATCAGATGTGACTAAATGCATGGGACGCAGGATAGCTCAAAGGAATTAGATGTTAGTTCTATGTGTGACAAGTTAGCTTTGCGATCAAGTCCAAAGGGGGAGATTGTTGGCATTATGAGACAAGTGTTGCCCTTGATGGCAAATCACACAGATGACAAATCATAATGTAGGAGGTCAGCAAAAACGAATTGATGATCAATCTACAAGAATGAAAAAAAATATATATACGCAGGTTCATCATGAGCAAGCTGCGTATACACGTGGGTTAGACGTTACAAAGGAACACATGCATATACACGCACTTTCATGCAAGGAAAAGCATGTATATGTTGGAGAAATTACTTTTGGTCCATGGTAGTTATTCCTTGGTATTTGAACCTATGATTTTGGACCATAGTATCTCATTAGATGTGTTGATCCCAAGTATTGGGTCCATGGTATTGGTTTGTTATGGTTTTGGACCATGCTATTGAGCATGGCACAAAACTATAAAAGGAGAAGAAGATCATTAGGCAAGATAATCGGAAAAAGTCTTCAATATCTGATGAAGGATGAGATCCAGTATACAGGTTATGGGTTTATGATGCATTACTTTATCTAAGCTAAGGAGCGATGTCACCAGTTGATGGAGAACAAGATATAAGGATAAATCGAGACCGAATGGTTTGAAAGGAACTATCTCTCTATGGTTGATTATGCTTATTATAGATTTGTATACTGATGCATGTAATGTCATGAACTAGGTATAACTTAAGTCTAAAATCGCTGCAAGTCATGATTAAATATTTATAGATCTGTACGAAGGTTGGCTTTGGCGAAAGCACGTATGTACGTGGGGTTGGTTCATCCAAGTAGCATATACCATTCAAGCGATGACTTTTGATGATACAGTTGGTTTTGAATAGTGTTGCAGAGTTCAGGGCTCTGCTCTGTTTTTTGGTGACTGCTTTTCGTTGACAGGGTTTCAGTGATTCAGTATTGGGTGATTCAGAGATTGATAATGCTAGTGTTGATTGACTATGTGCTTCAATGATATTGATGGGTCCACTATGAAAATTGGATGAAACGTGGCCTTCAGATTATAGTGTTGTGCTTCAGGAGTACCCAGTCTGAAAATTTATGAAATGTGGTACCTGGAGGAAGAAAGAGAAGGTTGTTGCCTTCTGTAGGTCAGCACGTACGTACTTGTAAGTGGATCGGCTAGTAAAAAAGCTAAGTGCGTTGTAGCTCCCTTCCAAGAGAATCTAGAGAGTGAGAGAAGGTTGTAGCCTTCTGCAGGTAGAAGCCTGCGTACTGGTATAAGACTGCACCAGTACAGAACTATTGTAAAATAAATTTTCTTATTAAAAGAAGATAGAGACCACTTGCAGCAGGTGGTTTTCACCCACATTGGGTTTCCACCTTATATCATGGTGATCATATGTGCTTCTTGTGTTTGATGATCTATTTTGTTTTACTGCACCTACTTACTCTACATATGGTTAAAGAAGTTCTGATGCACTAACCAAAAGATCAACATTTAATGGATTAATTGAATCATAAGTATTGTGAATATACACTACTTGCATTAGACATAGTTGCGTATACACGTGGGTTCCCTCAATTGAAGTAGCGTATATGTATCTATGTATGGAAATGAAAAAGTTTTATTGATTTGATAATACTGATTCAGTCCCCCCTCTCAGTATTTTCTCGAACAGGTCTATGAATTCACCTACAATGTTACAATTTAGAGACAAAGGGGTCTTTGAATCCATCTACAGTGTTAAAATTATAAATACCCTTTATCTATAAATTTTAACACTACAAATGGATTCAGATATTATCAACATCAGTTTTACCTTCCTTCATCATTGGGGCAATGCTTTATTGGCATTATGATATAGGTATGATACAGGTGTTTTCCTTGATGGCAATTCTCTCTGATGAAAGAGCACAGTATAGCAGGTAAACAACAAAGAATGAAGAAAGAAAGGTATACGTAGGTTCACCATTTACCAAGTCGCGTATACACATAGGTTCACTATATAAAAAGTCATGTATACATACACATGCACTTTCACAGAAGGAAAGGCACGTACATGTTGGAAAACTAAGTTTTGGTCTATGGTATTTGGTCAATGGTATTTTGGTCCATGGTATTGGTCCAAGGTATTTCGTCCGAAGTGCTGACCCCAGGTATTTGGTCCAAGGTATTAGTCCTAAGTGGTTTTTGGTCCATGGTATTGACTAATGCCTAAGACTATAAAAGGAGGAGAAGATGATCACTTTATTTTTTTAGGGACTACTTTAACACCCTCTTGAGATACAATATCACCAAAATATTTCACCTCGTAAGTTACCCCAAACAAACATTTGGAGGTAATTCATACATTTGTTTCTCCTCCAATAGTTTGAACACCTTTTCAACATGTTGAACATGATCCTTTCAAGACTTGTTATATATTAGTATATCATCAAAGAATATTACTATAAATTTTCTAAGGGTTTGAAAATGGAATTCATCAAACCTTGAAGTATGGAAGGTGCATTAATAAGGCCAAAGGGCATGACAAGAAATTCATAATGATCTTCATGACTTTTAAATGATGTCTTTAAAATGTGTTTATTCTTCATTCTAATTTGATAATATCTTGAATGAAGATCGATCTGTGTGAAGTAAATTTCCTTACGTAATTCATTCAAAAACTCATCAATGATAGAAATGGGAACTTTATCTTTAAAAGTGAGCTTATTGAGCTCCCTATAATCGGGACACGTATTCCATGATCCATATTTTCTATGTATGAATACTAATGGAAAAAATAAATAACTTTTGTTAGGTTGAATAATACCAGCCTCTAGCATTTATGCAATCATAAAATCAATTTCACTCCTTTAGCATAGGGATATATGTAAGTTCTAATGTTTGGAGGAACACTTCCTAAGATCAAGTGAATAACATGATCATGATCACAAATAGGTGAGAGACCCTTGGTAGTCTCAAATACCTTGGAATGATTGTCAAGGACTCTTTGGATATTTGGAGAAATGGGAGATTTAGATGTTTGAACATCTAGTAAGCATAATTGTGTAATGACACCTCAATATTGATTATTTAAAATATTTTTCATGAATTTAAAGATGATTATATTTCCATTTTTCCCAGTGATACCCCTTAATTCAATTTCCCTTCCTTCGCAAGAAAAATAAATAAAATGTCCTTGAAAATTAAAAGCTATCATCGCCATGGTTTGATTGATATTATGCCACTTTCTTGACGAATTTATAGTTCCTACATATAAAACCATCTCTTAACAGTTTGGTGTTGGGTATAGAAATAAATTCAAATCCTTGGCTATCTTACAATGAATAAAATTATGTACTACCTGAATGAATCAATGCTATAATTTTTTCCTTCTTGATATATCCTTATATCTTGAGAGCTTGAAGAGTGGTAATTCTTTCTGGTGCATTACAAGAAATGGTCCAGCTCATTTCTTCTTTTTCATATCTTCACGTTGTTCGTGGTGTATGTCTTCTTCTTTTGATGTTTCTTTCTCATTTTCTTCCTCTTCTTCACAATATTTCTAAAATAATTTCTTCTTGGCACAATTACGACCTTTAGTCTATTTCCTATCGCAACTGTAACAAATACCTTTGATATATTTTCCTCCAATTGTTGTGGGGTTAACCTTGTAGGTTGTGGAAGGATAGGAGAAACAACACTTCCATACTTATAGTTGTTAGTGGTAGACCTCATTGTTGCCATATTTTTTCTTTCAACTTTTCTTGCCACTGTGAATGCCCTCTCCAATGAATTAGTTTCTCAAAGGAGAACCTCATGATGGATGTTATCCTTTAATGTCCCTATGAAGAAATAAATCATATGCTCTTCTGGAATATGAGTTACCTCGATATTAAATCTTTGTATTCCTCATTGTGCTCCACCATTGGAACCTTTGGCTCTAGATTTATTAATTGGTTAAGGAAGATGTTTCCCTTCGTATCTTGATAATGTGAAATAAATTCCTCCATAAAAATTGACAGAGTGATAAGGGGTTTATGAGAACAAAGCCTTTGATACCACACATATTGATTAGTTACTAAATATAAATATGAAACACATTCCTTTGGTGTGTGTTTCACATTCTGTAGATCAAATAAGTGTTCCATCTATACTATCCATGTTACCATATCCTTACCATCAAACTTCCCTATATCAATATTAGGAATGTGGTTGGTTTTAAAACTCATGTTTGAGTCTCTAAAATAATTATTCACATTCCTTTTTATTTCATCATGAGTTTCATGGACTTCCTTATCATCATTAGGAAGCCTTTCATGTAGCAAAATTTCCAAACCTTCCATCAAATCTTCCATGTATGCTTTCAAGTTGTTCATGTCACCTTTATTTATGATTTTAAACCATTGATGTCACATTTTATTTCTTATTTTAAAACATCAATGTCCCCATTTAAGCCATTCATGTCCCCTTTTAGTTCATTTTTGGGATCCCTTTTTTAGAGTGAAATTTGCTGCACTTGTTCATGTAATTTTGATATATCATGTTGCAATTTTTCCTCTTCATGCATAATAGTCGAGTTTTTTGATGGCTTAATGGGTGTAGAATTCTTTTCTTTGGGAGGAATTTTAGAAAACAAATTATGGTATGTATACATAAATATGCCATTTGAATCACTTCAAACTTATTTTTCAAACAAAATTTATGTAAATTTAAAAAAAACACCTTTTAGAGATTGATTTTAAGCTTGTTGATAGATTTATGTTGAAATTGTTGTAAATTTGTGTTTAAAAACCTCCCAAGGTATGAATTTTCATGCTGTGGTATCCATTTGCATCCTCCTTCCAAACGAGCCAATTAGACTTAGGCTCGATTATTGAAGATAAAGCGAGACCATATCTCCCAAGGTGGCTTGTTTAATGACTAGTTCAGTAAACTGAAATTGTATGAAACTCCATGTGTCACTGTTTCAATCTTAGGTCGTCAAAATAATACCCAAGAAACTAAATTCCATGAAATTTAAGCCACATTACATGAAGTATAATTTGGATTTCCAAAATGAACATTATGGTGATTTTCTCTGAGTCACCCGTTTGAGACTAAATTTTGTAGCATACAAAAACCCTAAATTTCATGAACCATAACTTTGAGAATATAGTGAAAAATATATCAAATTTTTAAATGATTTTGATTAGTATTTTGGCTCTATGTGGTCAAAATTTTAGCTTTTGAATCCTTGTATAGAAAATGTTCTATCGAAATTTCCAAGAAGATCTTTTTGAATTAGCGAAGCCCTAGAATCTAGAACTCTGATAGAAAATGTTATGTAACGTACTCCAAAAATAGAATAAAATATAGATAAATGGCTTGAAAAAATCCAGTGGAAGGGGGGAAAACTCTTTTCAGATCAAATAAATGAACAATTATTCATTGAGTCAAATGAAAAAGCCTCGTTGGTATATATAGTAGTCTAAAGGGTCAAAATATAATTAAAGCCTACATAACAATAATATTGTAAGGGAAAACAATAACAATAGTGGGACTCTGGATTTAAGAGATCTGTGGTTTGTATCTTTTGAATTAATAACCAGAGAACCCACAGTAAGAGTATTTTTATGCCAACGTTTCAAATCCCAACTGGGATCCATCATCAGGACTTTAAGAATGATGATACAAGATGAGCTGCTTTAGAGAAATAAATACTATTGAGGTTAAATAGTGGGACTCTATGGTGACTAGGAATAACAATAAGGGGGATATGGTAGTATTTTAGGGACCTAAAAAAACGTCCATAATATTGCCTTGAAATACTTCCTCTGATGTAACAGCAATTTCATATTTTCCAAATATCCTTTAATTTCCATCCTAAAAATGAAACACATAGAACTAACATCCTTCATGTCAAATTTAAAAGAGAACTATGTTTTTGCTTCTTGGAAGATTTCCCTATCATTTCCAACAAAGAAAATATCATCCACATATAGTTATAAATAAATAAATGTTCATGGACTAATTCCAAATAGATATAGTGATTTACTTTGTTTTAATGCATATAGAGGTGTTCTTAGATGCATACCAATTATTTGTTTTAATTCACTTGAATGCTTTCCAGTTGATTCATGTAGCTTTGTTCTTCTATATCATTAGGTAGGAATGCTTTCTTCAGAACAATTTTTTTTACTTAAATATCAAAAGCATCAACAATAGAAAAAAGTGATAGAATAATTTACATTAACTTGGAAACATAAGAAAACATATCACCAAAGCCAATTCTTCTACTTGGAAATAACCTTTTTCTACTAGTTGAGTTTTGTATTTCTCCACTCCTCTTTCTGCATTCAACTTCTTAAACACCATTTTATTTCCAGTGTGATTTCTTCCAACTAGTAACTCCACATATAACTTCATACCAAGCCTCACTTTTATCCAAGAGTACCATTTCTTTGACAATGTACTTTTTCCATTGTTTTCGATCCTCTAAATTCATTACCCCTCTAGTAATTTTTGGGTCATTTTCAATAATAAACAAATAAAAGTTATAATATAAGTTAGTGGAGTATACCTTTCTAGTTTCATTTTCTTGGAATCCATTCTGTTCAATATTGATGTATGTGGTTCTTCTTCTAATTGATGTTCTTCTATATATTCTAATTCATAATCCCTCAATTCAAAATCTATCTTCTCTAGGTTTTCTCCCTTAGTTTTACCTCATATTTAAAAACAACTTTTATTTCTCTAAATATCACATCTTGATTATGCACAAAGTTCTCTATTTTATAACATTTTATATCATATTTATATCTAGTAAAGATAAATTTTTCATCTTTCTTATCTATCTTTAATCCAATTCTTTTTTGGAATGTGTACATAATAATCACATCCAAATACCTTGAGATGTTTTCTTACTAATCAAAATCATGTGGAATTTTTTCATCCAATATTGATGATATTAAATAATTTTCTAGGAAAGATACAATGTCAACTACCTCTACCTATAACTATTATCCTAAACTGGCACCGCTAAGAATGATCCTTGTTTTTTCCATCAACATCCTATTAATCCTCTACATGACTCCATTTTATTGAGGTGAGTATGAAGCATTGTTTTACTTTCTTACAACAAATTTTACAAAATTCGTCAAACCGATT
The DNA here is from genome assembly GCA_000404065.3 of Pinus taeda. NCBI lineage: Eukaryota > Viridiplantae > Streptophyta > Pinopsida > Pinales > Pinaceae > Pinus > Pinus taeda. Next base: position 141,250 of record APFE030514993.1, read on the forward strand.
CCCATAGAATACTCCACCATTATTTGTTCTCAACATCTTACTTTTCTTCTCTATTTCATTTTCAACGATAACCTCAAAACACTTTATATGTCAAATAAAATTATATTTTTTGTTTAGGAAATAAATACCCATATTTTTAATAAATTAATCTATGATTTAAATACAATACATAGATTAATTCAATGATTAAACTGGCATAGTTCAGAACAGATCATCGTGCACTAGTTGTAACATTCCATCTTCCCTCATGGTCTTAGAGGATAGTATTACTTAATTCCACATCCCATATAAGCAATGTTCATAGAACACTGAGTATGGGGGAAATATATACATATATTTTATCTTGCCATTATTGAGTAGTACTTGACATCCCTTCACTCTAATATGCCCCATTCTTTGATGCAACAACATCATCTTCTCATCAATGATCTTAGGATTCTTTCCTTCTTCTCCTCCACCCTCAAGAATAATAAAACTATTGCACACATAACTAATAGATATTTCCAACAACTTATGCAAACTTTAAATTGGTACCACCCTTAGTAGTACCATTTATACTTAGACCATCTAATAGGTATTATTTTCAAACATATTTTTCTAACCTAGATCACTCATTTTCTTACACAATTGATTTTCTAAGGAAGCATGGGCTTTGTAGAACATTAGTGAGTTCTTTATTCCTTCCAAACAATATTTTCAACTTAAATTTACATCTTCCTATGATTTTGGCTATTAAGTCATCTCCTAGGAAAAAATGATTTCCATCATACATTTCATACAAAACAAACCACTCTGTGTGAGTCATATAAAATGATAGTTGGTTTAAGAAATCATGCCTCATGATCTACATGTATACTTGGGGAATACAATTACACACCCCTTCTTCATATAAGGTTGGTTTATCTTCTATAGAATGAAAATTGCCATATCCCTTCCTTTTCTCGATAATTTTATATCTACATTCTTTCTTGTAATGCCCTTGATTTCCACATCTCCTACAGACACTTAAAAACTTTCCTATAGGTTTATATCTTCGTATAAATTTATATATCCTATTTTATGACTTGTTAGAAACCTATTATACTCCTAATCCCACTTCTTATACGTATCTCTCTCTCTCTCTCTCTCTCTCTATATATATATATAATATATATATATATATATATATATTATATATATATGTGATATATGTATGATGTGTATGTGTTATGATATGTGTGTGTATCTTATGTTAAATGCATGTAATCTCATATTATTGTTCTATAGCTTACCTTTTCATATGAAACTCTCTCATTTTAAAACATCTCAGAAAAACTAATGCTTAGAATTATTTTAACAAAATCTATGCAACACAATAAATAATACAATTGTAGAAAAATGTGTAAAGAAGGAGAGATAGTTTACATATATATTTAGGTCCTCCAAATATTCCTTATGAATGTATTGCATAACCAAAGAAAGGTACAAAGTATTTACCCTTATTCACTCTATTTATATAATTTATACAATTTGGTTACAATGAAGCACGCATATAACTATGCTTTATTTAATGACAAATGATATATGAAATACCATGAAATTGCTATCCATTGCATGCTTAAATAAAAAAATTCTTCTCTATGTTTTCTTTATGCTGAAATAATTAACCATTCATAATGACCTATTTTACACCATTTACTAAAAATAACAATACAACAAACTAAAATACAAGTATTTAAATTATTTGGAAAATTTGGTCTCCTAGAAATAGTTTAAGAACTAGCAAATTCATCGAAACTAGTGACTTTCCCATAGCTAACTTCCCTTTACCCTTAGACATTTTCTTGTCAATAACCTATCAAAATTTAGTGGTAAATTTCTCCCCCCTCATGAAGAATATGGAAGCATCCTTCCATCTTTCAATATATGCACTTTCCTCTTTTAAATAAAATGAAAACTCTATGTCAATTTTCCTCTAGACCCATCCTTCTCTATAGCAAATTCAAAGTATCCTCTCTACCCCACCACCTATAATAGCACTTAGCTCCATCTATTTTGTCTCTCTACTAGTGTGTATTCTAACTAGAATTGTTAGGGACCATGGTAGTTATAACAATGGAAATTATCAGCTAAACATGTCCACTAATTGGGACTCAAACTACATAAAAGTTACTATGATAACAAAGAAGCCTAATTACTCGCATGTTGTTTCAAACAAATTTTCCAAATAAAGGAAATATTTTGCTTATAATTGTATATAATTATTTACATCTATCATCCGTATGAATAAATTTAGTCTTTTCATTGATTGTCGTATTATTTACTTTCCTTAGTATTGTGCTAAATACTTAGCTACTTCTCCTTTCCTAACGTGTATATCATTGTTCCATACTGCGTTGCAAATATGATGAGAAATCTGTATCCAATCGGTATTCCAAAGTTAAATTGTTTCTATTTTGGACTGGTCATTTTTACTTTGACTACTCAACGAACGTCAGAATTATGCTGAAAAATAAATATATAAATATTCCACATGTAGTAGATGTTTCCACATATTTGTTATAGATAACATAACTTTGAAAGTTTGTAAGGTATTTTTCGTGAGTGAAAAACATATTTTGTTTTATATAATTTTTTGGTTATTGGGAATAATGTAAAGAAGTATGAGATGGGGAACTAATCATTCAAGGATCAATGATGGGAAATTTTATTTCCATTGAATTATTTGCAGGCGAGGTCCATGAATATTTTCATATGAAACAAATGATAAACATTGTTGGAAGAATGGGTACATTGAAGTGGGGAACGAATATCAGTCTGTGAGAATATATTTATGAATCTATATATATATATATATATTTTCTTTATATTAATTGTATTTGTAATTTTTTTATTGTTATAATATTTTCCCTATATAAAATTTTCACATGATTGCTTCTAATTATTATAAAGTCAGATGGCCCCCTAGGTGTTGTGATCTAAATGTTCCAAGTAGTGGTACTAGACATAAGTTTCTACAATTTGAGGAACATGGGGAGAATATTGAATATTTGTGATCTTATGGCTGAAGATGACTAATAAGATATTTCAAGATGAATGGACAAATGAAATGATCCAAGACTTTCTCTGAGATCCATAGAACAATTGTGTTAGTGTGATGATCAAGTTATGATAAAGAGGGAAACAACACCACTATATGAAGGCTCACGAGAAAAAAAATTGTCTGCTACATTATTGTTGATGAACTTAAACGTTTTGAATGGTTTTTCAAACATTTGAATGACTTGTATCCTAAGGTATAATATAATATGTTTCATCATATGATAGGTTCATTTTTTCCCTTTTCTGTGTTAATTAATGTGTAAAATAAGAATATCATATTTATGATTAAAATTATTTACACTAATTAGTGATATTTTGTGTTGTACTAGATTGTGAGGTGAATTTTTGTTACCATTTTCAAATTTACCTCACACATGCCAAAATTTATATACCATTATGAAAGGGAGGCACATATAAAAAATGTGCCTCTTGAGCTCAGCATGGTGTGACTTGTGAATGGGGTCAATGTTGAAAATTTTCAATTATTGTTTGCACACACTAATATTTGGCATGGCTATAGTAGATTCATGCATCAATGGTGTGGGAAGGTTTCCAAACTCAAATATGACTAACATAAATATTTTGATAATCAAGGGAGATTTCCTAGATTTAACCATTTTGCTTCCTCATGAATAAGGGGAAATAGGTATTTATAGATATTTGTCCAATCTGAAACTATCATCGGTTAATTGCATACTTAATTTTTTTGAATTCTATGTGTTATGTACAAGTTTCAGCGAATCTATATCAAGAAAGCCACAAAAGTGTCTTCAATTTGCCATGGTGTGACTTGTAAATGAGGCCAACATTGATTTTTTTTAGTTTGTGCGCATATCCAGTAAAATTTTAGATTGATATGGTAGATCCATTTATTGACACTATCTGAGGTTTTTGACACCAAAATATGACTTACAAAAATAATTCAATAACAAAATGACAAAATTATAACATAAATTTGAAGAAAATGAAATTATTTATTATTGTTTCTGAGTTGTGGGATTACCTTGGTTAAGGATCAGTCCACTACTTAAAATTTACTAATAATTAGTGGAGAAATTATGCTCTAATTAATTTACCCCTCACGTAGTGACCTGTGAATGGGGTCAATGTTGATTTTTTTCTAGTTTTTTCTTGTACAAATTGAAATTTGATATGGCTATATTAGATGCATACATTGATTATGTGGGAGGGTTTCTAGACTCAAATATGAATCATATAAATAATTTAACAATCAAGGGACATCACCTTAATTTCGATGACATTCGAAAATGCAACGTGTTAAAGGAAATTTTCAATACTTAGATACAAGTGTTCTTATTAAAGCAAGAAATGGATTAAAATTGATTTTTTTGTTAAGGGCTCAGATGAGTCACAAATAGGAAACCTAGAGTTGACATGCTTGTGTTCATGTCATAATTGTCCAACTCCTTATATTATTGGCACCAATGACACATAGAAACATAACATGTATAATTCTTTCCATGTGAATATGGTGTCTGCAAATGAAGGTGATAAGCTTATGTAGCACAATCCTTCATTAAATAAAATAAAATGATTGTTATCTTTAACTAGTTCAAATGAGTGTCATTAAAAACATTGCATTGTAGACACTAGGTGAGGGTTTTATAAACGATCATGTTTAGATGCAACTCCCTTATAGAGAGATGGCCATTTTGTCAATATTGGTAGAAATAAATTCGTTCAAATGTATGATATTTTCGTGTATAACATAAATCCAATTCATCTTCCCATAGAGGTAGTTGTACATGTCGGTATTTATTATGAAAAATTTCCTTCAATGTCTAAACATGCATTTTTATATGTCACTTTGTCACATCTAATCAAAATCCCTACAAATTGGATGAATCATCATCCATGAACACATTGTCATTATCCCTATAAAAATCCCTAATCGTGACCCTACCAAATCCCTGAATTTCCGACCTTGACTTCTTCATTTCAGTGCTTTGAAGGCCCAGTGCACCCCAGCCATTGAGGGACCTGTGTTCAGCAAGAGATTACCTAGTTCTTCACTTACTCTCATCAACAATGTTGTCACTTTTTTGGGTGCGTTGATTGTAGAAATTTGGGAAAAATAAAAATAAACCCGAAGCTTCCTCTTCCAAAAGCTTTTAAGAGTTGTCATAAGCATTTACCTAGGATAATAACTTCAAATCCTATCTGATCCTACATTGCATATTTCACCTCCTATCCCTTAATATGATCATCCCATCAAGAGTGGATCTCAAGCATATATTGGTAAATTGATAAGAATTCCTAAGCTACCATCCTCTCCTATATATTTATTTCCATCCACAAGTTAGAGGTTTGATTTTTGAGACTAATCATACTCTTACATTGTTGTTTTGATCATAAGAGTGCTATAATTCCCATGGATTAGGGTGACCTTGAGGTGTACATTGTGACAAGGAAGGACAAGTCAACTCGGAGAGACCTCTACAAGATCAACTTCCACTTTTGGTTGTAAACTCTCTCCCTTTCTTAGTAATACAAATAGTATACCACTTTCTTATATTTTTTATGTTATGTTTACATTCATATATCTCAATGCTATATTGATCCATTGAATCGAGTAATTGAATAAGGCTACATATATGTTGTAGATATTTGGCTTGTGTTGATTATTTTTGTAGGTTATGATTATAGTGATTGGAGATACAGTTGGAGCTTACAAGCCAATAGGAAAGAAGAGCTTGTCACATATCACAAGTAAGCATATTTCCATTCTCCAATTCCTCTAAGGAGAAATTTTTAGTGTTTGCTTTATATTATTCTAGACTAGGCCACTAGGTCTAGGGAAAATACTTTTCTCCAAAATCATAGATTTCTTATAACAAATTTGCGAATCCACTTAGGAATAAATTCATTCCCTTAATGTTTTTTTGAATTTATCCCTTATTAAACCTATTGAACAGAGCTCGAGTTCCTCACTCAGTTTTATATGACCCTCGAAAGACGTTTCAGTCAGCTACATTCAAAAATTTGTGTTAGTAATCGGCTTTTCCTTCACTAGTGCACCCCCTAGTTTGCCGATTGAGCGTTGCAAAGAACCCTAGACTTATATTCACTTGCACTGCAGAGAGACATATCTTATGTCACACCTAGTTTGATTCCTCTTTACCGACCCTATAGATCACACTACCGCTTTTTTCACTTGCTCTGGAGAGCACTAGTGCTCATTAAGCACCTGTGTTGATCCCTTTTGCATGCAAAAAATCTTCCTTATGTTCCCTTTATTGTTTATTAGCTTTCTTCCATGTAGTTCTCCTTATGTCCCTAAGCATGTTTTTGTCTCTCAATAGCCTTCACTTGGTTTACTTTTGGTTTCTATAGCCTTTGATGTGAATCTTTTTGTATTTTTTAATTTTTTCTTGTAAAATACTAGATCATTAGCGAATTGATTTCTTGAAAGAATAGTTATTATAGTCATTATTATGTATGATTTCTTTTCTCATTAGTTAGGCAAGAATCTAATTTTTCATTTTATTTGAAACATAAGTGGAATTGAAAAGAAAAATCTCTTTGTAATGCATATAGGGCTTTAATTTTGATTAGAATAGTGAATTTAAGGATATCGATTGTTGCATCAATTATTTGTTGCATTATTGACTTATTTCTTCTTCCCCTACTTAGTTAGGCCTTTCATTATTAAAAGGAAAGTGAAAACATTTATTTTTGACATATTAGTTGCATGATAGGTGTGTTTAGGTGACATGAACTTTTGATCCTTGAAAGTTGAAACATAACTCAAGATAAACATTAGAATCTATTGAACCAACCTAAGGAGCATTTTTAACATTAACACAAACATCTATAGGTCTAGGCTAGAGAGATGTTTTCGTGTCTACAAACATAGGATCTCTCATTTTTCTTCAGTATTTCATTTTGGGGGTGATATCACATTCCACATAAATAAGTGTATCATACCATTCTCCACGTACCTCCAAGTATATTGGATGGTTCTACACACATGAAAATAATATGATAACGCTCTCATCATACCATTATGTGTTAGAAAACACTAACACAGACTACACTTCCACGTACCGTCGAGTATATTTTGTGAGCCCACCATAGGTTTCTATCCTTACCATATGTAACTGAGTGGGAGACCTTGTATATTGTAATACATCGAGCACAACATTTAGGGATATTACCTATCCATACTTAAATCCTTGGCTCTCCAAGGGAGTATATTTTAGTGCATAGTTGCTTGGTTAACCCTTTTTCATAGCTACCCTTTTTTTATTTATTTTTTGTTGTTAATTTATAAAATCAATTAATTAACCAAGAAACAATATCCTTACCATGGAAAAACTCCTTACTGAATATTAGGTTAAGACTAATGGTGATAAGTCCTAAGTCCACCACTCAAGGAATCCCCTCTAACAATAATCCTTATCCTTTCCTTCTTTTGTAAATATTGGTGCTGCTTATATAGTAACATTTTCCCTTCCTAGATTTACCATTCGTTTGCCAGTTTGGTTATTTTCGACCTCTATGGTTATGAATGTACAAACTTCTCCTCGACCAATTTCTCCTCCACCCTAACAATATCAACCTCAAATTGATCTGAAAGTTGAGCTTTTGCATCCTTCACCTATTGCTTCTTCATCCCTTTCTTCTTCCTTGCTTGGTGAAGGTATTGATTGAAGTAACTAGGAAGCTGAGTAGAAGAGGATGGAGAATCAGAAGAGAAATAAGTAGGGGGGAAACCAAACAACCAACGTTATCATTGCAACTAGTATGGAGAAACCTTCCAATTAGACCCACAAAGTTAAATTCCCTTACAATTTATGTTAGGGTGATCACCTTCTTAGAGATTGTCCTCGTATTCCCAAAGTATTAGAAGTGTGGTCCACAGGCTCACATTAGCCATGGTCATCAGCCTCTATATATCATCTTGGTGAAAATCCATCGACTAACAATCATAAGTTGCATGGGAAAAGGGGTAAATTTAATTTTCCTTATAGTTTATATGAAGTAAATTATCCTACTAACCTTTATCCTTATATGGATGAAGCCTTAAACATGTTGGAAAACCTTATATCTTATTAGCCTTGTATTTCAATTTATTATCAAAAAGTTTCTCCCAATACTCCACTAGTTGATGAAGTGATTGATCAGAATTTGTCTGCATTCAATCCCACTCTCTCTGAACGTGAATCCCATGAGTCCATTCCAAACAAAGGATCAGTTGAAAAACTGGTTGACTTGATTCCACCATTCGTTATTCCTACCTTTCTCGTAGAGAGTGAATCTCATATCGCTCAAGTTCTTCTCATTTCTTCATATTCCAACGAATGAGGGGGAAAATCCCCCCGATCTTGTGATACAAGGGAGCAATTACCCTATTCCCACAGTACAGGGGAGTATTTATCCCATTCCCATAGAACAAGGGGGAACTTATCCCATTCCCACAGTACCCCCTCCAAGTAATATTGTCAATTCCTTTTATTGGAGTCAACTAGCAGGATATCATCTTCCTCCTTACAAGCCCCTGCAGATTATGGTACATGCTTATAGTATGCCTATACCCGACATAGTCATAGATGGAGGTGTTCCTATTAGTATTATTTCCTCAACCACTTATCAATCTTTCTGTTCCATGTAGCTTGTGATTGTTACCGAGAATCTATTGGATTTTAACTAAGGAACCAATCAACTTTTAGGGATGCTTCCTTAGTTCCTTGTTACTTTGGGAGGAAATATTGTCTATAAATATGTGATCGTAGTCTAAGGCCCTTTATATTTTAATTTAACCCTTGAGCATGACTATGTTTAAAACATGGGAGCTCTTGTCTCTTTTCTCTTTCCTATGATTTGTTTCCTGTGTGAAAGAACAATCATGACCATTGACCATCTTTCATTCGTTAGTACTAATTTGACTCCCAATCAACCATCTTCCCTAAATGCTCTTTACATGCAAGTGTTGTCTCCGACACCACATATTAATTATATGGCAACTAATTCCATGCCTGTTTCTATTGATTATCTAGTAGGTGATGTAGTGCATCATGTACTGGGAGAACTCTCCCCTGATATTTCCCTTGGATGCTTTGATATGTATTGCTTTTTTAGCACTGTTATCCAATATTATGAGAACATCTTGGAAGCCATGGCCTCCTAGAGGTCATGATCAAGGTTCCCAAAGCATATTTCCTATTCTTGTGTTAAGATACTTAAAACATGAAACAAGAGTCTTGGAGCATAATTCCTTTTCTTGTGTCAAGATCCTTTAAAAATGAAGCAAGGTCTTAGAGCAAAGTTCATTTTATTATGTCAAGCTCATTTAAAAATGAAACAAGTCTGTCATCTTAGTTCTTTTCTTATGTCAAGCTCATAAAAAAATGAAACATATCCCCTTCCAATTTAAGTCTTTGATTAGATCTTCTAAATTCCTAGTCAAGTCTTTCACTTGATCTTATAACTGAACCTTCATTCCATGTACCTATTAGTAACCAGTAATATACTTAGATGAATGAATTAAGCTTGCGGAGCATATTCCTACAATTGAGTCACTATGTTGGGAGCATGCAAACTTATTCCAGGCATAGTTTTTCTCTATTTCAAGGTTGTGTAAAAATGAAACCAATTTCAAGCATAGTTTCCCATGATTCAAGCTTATGTAAAAATGAAACCATTTTATCCTATCTCTTATGATTACCATTTTTATCATCCTATTTCTGCCTATTCAGCCTTGGTTTTCTCTTGCCACCATTACCATTTTCTTGGCCAACCATATTGCTTCCCTTCGTATTTTTCCATTCCTAGGTGAACAACTACGATGAGTGGTCTTATTAGCCAACCTTTTGGCCTCTACTTTCTTTGCAAAATTCCCTAATGAACAGAAACAACTTCTATCCTATATATCACTTGTTCGTCCAAGAGGAGTCGTCTTTGAGCTCTTTTCTAACTCCCTCAAAATGAAAAGATTATCGATCACCTGTCTTTTCAAACTCGTTAAAGTAAATGAAATGACATCTACTCAGTATATGTTTAACACTTTTCCAGCGTAACTTAGACTATCTATGAAAAAGGAATATTTTAGTCAAGCATGGCTAACAAGTCCTCTTGAGTGTTTTTTCTACTTTTCCAAACTCAAGAGATTATTGACGAAAATGAACCTTTGGAGTTTCCCTTTTTTCCTCTTTTTCAGACGCTTTAAACATGAAATAAGATTCTAGTTATACTATTGGGTGCGAGATCCCCAAATGGTATTTTTGGGGCTAAAAGCACATATTTTGGTCAAATTTTGTAATCCAAGTGTAAAGACTCCACATTTTGTGGTCGCGGAGCACGTAGGTGTTAAAGAGTCATACAGTTGCCTGCGCTTATTTTGGAAATGTAATGTTGACTGTAGAAGATCTACCCATGGTACACGGACCATGGGATTGTATAAATAGAGATAATCTCTAAGTAGTTTGATAGTAAGAATAGAAGATAGACACATGAAGATATGATGTACGAGAGATAGCTTTGAGGTAGAAGTCTAAGTTTGGGTCATATTGTAGGTAGATGCTCTGCAGTTGAGTGCGCAGAGGCCTAAGGTAGAAGTCCATTGTTGAGTGCATGGACCCTTGTAGTTGAGTGCGCAGGGCGGGTCAAATCTTTAATCGTCTAGAATTATCAATAAAGAGAAGTATTCTACAATTTCTACATCTTTATTTTCTCTTTATGCATCTTGTTGTGTTGGGTATGAATTTCACTTATAATTCTTCTATGATGCATGAATGTATGTAAATGTGCTGGTTGAGTGAACAAAAGTAAAAACATATTTTTGTGTGAAGCTAACGAAGAATTATTAACAAGATAAGTAAGACACTTTTCCTAGTTTTGAGAGATATCACAGTTCGCTGTCGTAGTAACGAGAAAGTCCGTGAGCTGCAAGTTAAGGTTGCATGGAAGCCAGTTGTACCCTTTCGTGAAGGTACTGAAGGGTGGAAAAGAGGGCTAAAAAACCTTCGTGAAGGCAAGTATATCTGGAAAAAACTGACATCGAAACCATCTCTAGGTGCAGAAACTTCGTTCCATCATCCCCCCCATACTACTTTTGATGACACTTCATTCCACACTCTGCGGGTTGATGCTAAAAGGATTAGTAGTGGAAGGATTTGTTTAGCTAACTAACATTGAACTTGGGTCAAGCCCCCTCAAGCCACAAAATGCTTAGGGACTTACGTTATAAAGAAGATTACTGATGGAGGAGCGGTATAGCTAATCAAGTCAAATGGAGAAGCCTTCCCAGGAAAGGTGAATGGTAGTCGCTTGAAGCCATACACAGGCGGTCTAACCATATGACTAAATGGAAGTAGCATAGCCTTAGCACTCCAGGTAGCTAAAGGGAGGCGCGAGACTATAAACTACACTGCCCGAGTTGGGGAGATGCGTGATTTCAAGAATGCGCAAAGCAGGGAAGTGTCACAAGGTCTGTGACAGCACGAAGGCAACTGCACTACTCATGGAAATACTACACAAGTCCACTAGAAAGTGACTGTTAAAGTCCATGCCCATGATTTGATGGTCGGATTGTAGCCAAATGGAGCAGGGAGTAGGTACTAAAGGAAAAATTTACGGATTAGATTCTTCAAAAGCTATCGCCAATCTACCATTAATGGGGAAAATGTGGGGGGAATGGTTGGATTTGAAATAAAAAGGCCATATAGTCTAGTGAAAAATACTTGGCATTTTAAAAATTCAGTTGTCATGCTATCAGGTGTGTATGGACGATGCAAATTTTGAGGCTTTGAGAGCAAGTCCAGCATTTAAGATATTATTGAAGGAGATGTTGGATTTCCTGAATAAAATGATGTCGAAACCCGTGGAATCCATGGACACAGAAGTGGTGACAACCAAGGAAGATGCATGGGAAATTGATGTAGTAGAAGCTGACCCAGATAGTGCCAAAGTGGCAGTCGAAGTCCCTAACTCACACAGGACATGGAGACCAAAGAAGGATAAGAAAACTATGCTACTAAGGCACATCTCACCAAGAAACACACAGAGGACCAAACTCACTTTGTAAGAAAAGGGGAAGGCCATTAATCTGGAGGCAGATGAGGAAGAATCTAAATAACTCCTCGCAAATGACGAGGATTTGGAAATGAAAGTTGAAACCCAGGGTGTGGACCCTATTACCAGGTTACCAGAATATGTTGCTCTGTGCAAGGGAAAAGACAAGGTGCCAAAGGACAAAGACGAGAGCCAGAGCTCCATGCAAACTATGTTTCTCTTGGATGACATTGTTTTTGAGGGGCCATGCTTAGGGTAGCTTCATGTACAAAAGTTTGGAGATTGGGACCTCATATATCACAAGAAATTCCCACATTTAGCAACTAAGCAACTAATGCGTGGATTGATTGACATGATTGATGCACCAATTGAATTAGAGCTGCAGACATGGCTCAAGGGTGTAGAGAAAGCCAGGCTACTCAACCTGCTCTAGGTACCACACTACCATCACGCCCTAGTGACCGTCTTTCTCATCAGGTAGCTGCTTTGATTGGTGCATGATGGGTGTTTGTGGCTAGAGGAGCCCATTCCCATCATAGACCACTTGATCCATCAGATCACACAACTACCTCACTGAGGGTAGGATCCAACCAGTATGTTAGAAGGAAAAGGTGGTGAGTTGGCCCTTGTAGAAGCTATGAAGAAGAAATTCAAGTTGGAGAAGAAGAAGCGGGGATATGCCATCTCGAACATTAATAACCCTGCAGTCAAGGTAGAAACACAAATATTAGTAGGAAAGGTGATGTGGAAGTACCATGCAGATGAGGTACCAAAACTTGTAATTTCTCTAGCAGCCCAATGTGCTAAAGCATTCCAATTCAACTGGGCAAATTATCTATGCGACGAGTTCCCTGCGAACTGTCGTGAGGCATAGGAGTAGGACAAGATGTTCCACTACACGTGGCTCTTGATGTCAATTGTATTGATGGAATGGGAGATGCCAGAAGACAACTAATTCCCTTTGGTTGTGTTGGACCTTCCAGAGGCAAGGAGGTATGCTTCCTTGTGGGTGAGCTAGGACGTGCATCACCTAAAAGAAAGCCAGATCTTTTGTATCTTGATGGATAAGAGTACCCATATGGGGATCAATCGTAAGTCGTCGTTGTCACCCACAGTATACGCTAGTTTGTAGAGCTTTGTAGAGTTCACAGCAAATTTCCACCATGTATTTATCAGGGCATTGAAGGACCCCATGAAGACATGGCATAGCTTACCTTATTTGGCAACAAATGATGTTATCTTTGTATTCCTCAAGTCTTGGCTGCGGGAGTGGCGTGCTGCAACAAGCTCCACGGTGGAAACAGACAAGTCTATTGCAGAGTGTAAGAAGGAAGAAACAAATCTCAAAATGTTGTAGCTAGATGAGAAGTGTGGAAAAGAGGAAGTGGATCCGAAGACCCAGGCAGTGCCTGATGCCGTGAAATTGGAGGAACAATATGAGATAGGAGGAGAAGAGCACAAAGGATAGAAGTCACCTTTGCCCAAGGTTGAGGCAAAAATAGAGGATCCGACAGAACAAAGTGGCACAGACCAGCAAACGATGTCCACCCAACTCAAGCATCGACAACCGCAAGCTAAGTTAGTGTCACAGAATAAACCAAGGTTTCAAAGACATCCTTGGACCTAATCACCTCATTGAGGGGGATTTGCATGATATTGGAGAAACAGTGAGGGTTGTCATTGTGGAGGCCCCCAAATAGTTTGAAGAGCAGCAACAATTGGTATTAGCGACTCATAGGAGAGAGCTGCTAGAGTTACACGCTGGAACTCCATAGGCTAGCATAGTGTCCACCAGCCTTGCGATCGACACTTCAACTGCTTTGGAGATGTAGTGCACAAGGGTGACCAATGTGATACTGCTACTAGATTGGGCACTTACTACAGAAAATGAAGCCAGCAGGCCCATGCTCACCAGCCTGAAAGGGGTGGGATTGAATATGGCCATGCTCCCTCGAGAGATGCTCCACCTCTTGTAGGATGGAGTCACCATGAAACTTAGAGCCCAACAGAGTCACAATCCGTAGGTGAAAAGTGAGCAACCCATCAATATCAAGAAGTTGGGCTTGCAACACAATGAGGCAATGGAACTGAATAATAAAATAATGCAGGCAATGGAGAAAGCCTATCGAATCATCCCAAATTTGGACACTCAGGTAGAAGAACTGATTGAGGCATGCATCTGCAAGTTGGCCATAAGGGTGCATGACACTTAGACATAGATGGCCAAGATTCAGCTAAACTTTAACAGATTAACAATGTAAACTTTGAAATGGGAACTCTGGCCAAAAAACCCCGAAAAAACATCAAAAACAGTGCTAAAAATGAAAAGTGTTGATGCTGGAATAACACATTTTCTTTTCTTTGGTAAATTCTCAACATGTTTTAAAAATGGCGGTGAAAACCATTTTTTTGCGAAAAAATTATCCAAAAAACACCCTCAAAACGAAAAGTGTTAATTCTAGATGAACACTTTTTTTTTTTAAAAGTAAAATTTCAACATTTCAAAATAATGGCATAAAATATTTTATTATGACCCCAAAAAACATTAAATTTAAAAAAAATGAAAACATAAAATTAAAAAAAAATTAAAAAAATTAAAACAATGAAAAACACAAGAAAAAAAAAAAAAAAAAAACAAAAAAAAACAACAAACAAACAAAACACATAGATTAAAATATATACTAAAAGCAAACATAAAATTAAAAAAAAAAAACCAATCATAAAAATGTAAAAAAAAAAAAAAACAAAATTAATGATAAGAAATTAAAAACTAAAAAAATTATAAACAATTAAATAGTAAAAAATTTATTTAAAAAAATCGGGAAAAAAGAGTTATCTTGTAAACAAAAAAAAAAAAATGGCAATATATATATATATATATATATATATGGAAAAGAAAAAATATCTGTAAAACATTGAAACAACAGTCGATAATTATATGAAGAGTTATCATGGATTGCAGTATCAGAATGGCGATTTCTCAGGCAGCTAGGGTTTTCGAAGAACAGGTTGCCGCCGCAGGCCAAAGAGACCAGCAATGCGCAGATCCGAAGGGATGCCTGGTCGAGGGACGTGCCGCACAGGATCTCGTCCTTTGGATTAGACCCGGAACTGAATACGGAAAACAGCAAAAAGATCTGGAACAGTGCAAGCAAAAACAGGCTTTTAACTGCCCTTTCTCGGCACTGGTTGTCTCTTTCATAAAGGAACTGGACGCGTATCATCATTGTTCTGGGTTGCTCACACCAATCGGATACGCGGGGTATGGCCTCTCCACTCGGACTTGGCCCGGATCTCCCATCAATAAGCAGACTCAAGATCTGGAACAATATAATCAGAGAATGGAACTTTATATCCGATTTTTGGTACAGGATGCATCACCCAGGACAGATCTGGGTTCACTCTATCAATACCCTTGGCAATCTGTATCAATGGAGATGGCCATATGCGACGGTGCCAAACAGGGTAAGGGTAACCTAATCTGGGGCGATCCCAGGACAACTTGCCTCCGATCAGATCAGCATACCCATCATGCTCAGAACATGCTCCAAGATAAAGAACACAGGAGCGATCCACTGCGCAGAGGTATAGATCTAGCACAACAAAGGTTCCACAGCACCGATCTATCCCATACAAATGCAGATCTGATTCAGATCTTCGTCAAATCGCTTGAAGGAAAGCACTACTGCATGCGACTCAGGAAGGCAACAAGCATCCAGGAGTTAAAAAAGGAAATACAGGGCCGCCATGGAATACCAGAACGCTTACAAAACCTCATTTATTCAGGTTTCGATCTGCAAGACAACAAAACCCTGCAGCATTATGGTATAGCAAATGATTCAACCATATATCTAACCCTCCGTCTGCGTGGCGGAAGCCCTGGAACCAGCTCTAAAAACACAGGATCCTTTCGGGACGCAGTAAAAGGAAAGGAAGAAAAAAGGGGAAGCAAAGCAGCACCAGCTTCAGAACTGCCAGGTCCCTACATCGTCGAGCAAAAACCAGAATCACCAACTCTACAGGTATCTATACCAGAGGTAATTAACCTATATACTGATTTATCAAATACTGCAATCATATGCAGATTCAATGGATTTTGGCCAAAATCAGATGCCCTGCATCAATGGATCTACACAACATGGTCACCTAACTGCGAAATTTACCTCTGCCCTAAGGGGTTTTTCATAGTTAGGTTTGATACAGAACAAGAAAGAGACAGTATTATCAAACAGGGGCCATGGTTCTGGGGCAATGCTGGCCTCTTTACTACCCCCTGGTTTCCGGGATTTGATGCTAATACAATGATAGTCTCAACCATGCCTGTATGGGTGAGGCTTCATGGGCTCCCATTGCACTTCTGGCATCATAAAGTGCTAATCGCCATTGGGAATTCTCTAGGGAAATTCCTAAAAAAGGATGAAGACAGAGCAGCCAGGGGAATCTTCACATTCGCCAGAATATGTGTAGAAGTGGATCTGAGTCAGGGGCTACCAGACCACATCACGCTAAACTTCAACAATACCCAATGGAAACAACAGCTCGACTACGAAAACACAGCATTCCGATGCAGGAACTGTTTGCAGACTGGGCATCTCCAAAATGGATGTCCAACAGCTCAAAAGGACTCTAGGAATATTAAGAAACAAAAACAAAAACCCAAAGGTTGGCAACACACAGAGCCATTGGAAGAAGAGGACATCAAGGAGGACCCACCAGAGAACCACATGGAACCAGAACCACAAAAGGGACAGAATCAATCTCAGGAAGCAAAAAACCTTTCTACTCATTCGGGGCTGATTATTACAGATCTACATCAAGAGCTGCAAATGGAAGTTAGTGGCATAAAGAGAACCCATAGCTCGGAGGGCTCAGAATCAGACAAAGAACAACAAATGAACACCATGGAAAACCAGCTGGCTACAACTACACCCACAGTCGATTCGGGAGGATGGCGCCGGGTAGAGAAGAAGAAAGGAAGAAAAGAATAAGCTTGATGGAACATTTTTTATTTTTTTATATTTTACTCTTTCTGTTATTCTGTTTGAACCTGTTCTTATAGGATTTTTTCACCTGCTATTCAGTGCTATTTTCTTTTGTTATGCATCCTGTTATTACAGGATTGACCGATACAGTAATGCCATGGGCATCTGCTTATGTAATTTTCAAAACTATAATGAAAGTTACTGATTTTTCCAG
>APFE030514999.1:0-10592 GCA_000404065.3 Pinus taeda
ATTTATGTTCTATCTGCAGTTTATCGTAATGCTGATGTGATTGCTAACTGTGAAAATTTAAATAAATTGCTCTAGCATAGAACATACCTAAAATTAACAATAAGAGATTACAATCAGCTCACCAAACTCTTTATGCAGCAGTGGAATCAAGGAATCAATGCACTATAATGAGTTTTAAATACACAACTGGGGCAACAGCAACTGCAAATTTGCTATCAAAACTTCAATAATTACAACACTGTCATGGACAGGACTTGAATGCTCATATGCCTTGACTGGGGTACGAATCAGTGTTCTCTGATCTTGCCACTCTCTTTACTGGTGATTGCACTGGTGAAGACGATATAATGACCCCTACAAGATGATGAAGCTACCTTACTCTTGTATACCTTAAATTCCGAAACTGTATCTTTGATATAGTTCAATTCAACACAAGTATTGAATGCCACTGCACATACTGTGTTGAAGATACAAATGACCATTTCAGTTGTAGGGTACTGTTACAAAACACTGTGAAAAGATTACTTCTAAGTGTAACTGGGAGGCCCTTCTTATTGTACCAAAAAATAACCCACTTATGTCTCAATCAACATATGTGGCATCTTTGTTCTGAAGAACCCTTGCCTCTGTTCAACGAAACATATGAATACCTTTGTTGCCTATATCTGTTGCCTTATAGCTTCTTACTGACTGAAAGGGATACACCTCATAGTTTTCTTGGTAAGGTCAACTTCATTGCAACATGTATATCTTTAGAAAAATATGCATATAATTAGTTCAGGTGCCAATCTACTTAGCCACAAGTCTGAAGTCAGATAGGGCCAAAACAATGAGGATCCTTCCTTTGCTGGTCCTGAAAGGATCTTTCAAATTTACAAAAAGATTGCAATTTTCCAAAATGAAACCCTCTCGCAATCTCACAAAGTCATTTTGTTCATTCAACTGAGCCGAGACTTCGGAGCATTTGATGAATTAGATATTGGTTAGTTATGTTCCTTCAAATAGTCTTCGGCCACAACATCTTCCAAGCTTGATGAATAGACCTTAAGGTGAGCCGCAAGCATCAAGGATCAGAGCTACTGTTCTCAACAATAGTCAAGGATCCACAATTAATCAAACCGCAGAAGTGTAGTTTCTTCAGAGTTTTGATGTCGAATATCAAAGAGCTCGCACAAAGCCTTTGATCCTTTTGGAGCCTCTTCAACCACACAAAAATTGCATCTGATATGTTTGAGTTGGTTCCCTAAGCGAGGGTCGAAATTACAGAAGAAAGAAGCTACTTCAAATCTTCAAACAAAATTTCATAAAAAAATGTGAATAATCCCTCGCTGATTCAACACCACCATACCTGTAATTGATGCCCTACCGAGGGTTGAAAGCATAGTAGAGCTTGTCAATGAAAACTTATGTCTTCTACCTGCAACAAGAGTGTCAAAACGAATCCCAAAATTAACCAAAATCTCCCAGAATCCTCTCTTTTGATCTGACAATTCACCACAGGCAGAGGCACACAGGAAACAAAGGCGGTACTATAGGGATTGATCCGCAGACCTCGAGCAGCGGCAATTTTTTTTTCTTTTTTGATCTAAACTATATACGCTGAGATGTAGGCACGCCACAGAGCTTGGATTCTGCCATACAACGAAGCTTAAAATCATCCAAAAAAATTGTCTCAACGCATCATTGGAGAGTACCTATAGAATGGGTGGGAACTGGGTCGTAACCTTAGTTCAAACCCACAACCATCGAATCTGAAGTGACTGTCCACAACCCATTTCACACATTAATGGGATGGGATAGACAGTGAAGTGATTTGGAACTGGAATGTGTATCCCATGGTTGATAGCCTATTCAAAAGTTCGTTCAGATTCATCCGATGGGATACGGTTCCGAGTGTGCTTTCCCTGAAATAGCGTCTCACACGAATCTGAATCCACAGTGAACTGAAATGGAAGTTGTAGAGCGTAGCAGTGAGAAAGCAATGCGCAAATGAGGAGACCTGGACTTAACACTCATTCTGGCGACATTCATAGAAGCGCAGAGAACGAAGCCGAATCCGACAGAGGAATATGGAGAGCCAAGGGCAAATGTCGTCCTCCTACTAATGCTTCCCAACAATCAAAAATCGAGAATTGAAGGATGATTACATGAAGTTCGAGCTGAGGATTCTTGCGCACAGGCTCGGTTTGATTCCCCCTTGGATTGATTTTTGTGTATCTGTTGATACACGAAAAGGTGAAAAACGTTGTCAAATGCTCCAGAAACAGTTTCCCCAAACAACTTAGAACAAGGCGGAATGGTCACTCGGAATGGTCGCTGTAGTGGGTAAGCCTTGGCAGACTGGAGCCAACAATTTGGAATATGGACAAACCAGCATTAGACCAGCGTTATGGACTGATACGTTATGGCAGAGGCAACGCATTATGTCAGGACAGATGCGTTATGGCAGAGGCAGCGCATTATGTCAGGACAGATGCGTTATGGCAGAGGCAGTGCAGGTTGGACAGCGTTGGTCAGGGAATAATGCACAGAGAATAATGGACAACACTTCTTTCAGGAACGTTCATGGGCAGTGAGGCAGAGAAACGTTCAAGTGAATATGGCAGAAATAAACTGCACAGAAAGGCCATAAACAAATGGCTCAAATTAATTATGCAGGGCAGGAATACGCCTGCTTTGATACCATGTTAAACACACATGGGGAGCGAGAACAAAATAGGAAAGATAAAACATGCAGTACACTTTTATTGACAAATGATATAAATATATAGTACATTATGTGACCGTTGGGATTCACATCCCAAGGTCCCTTGGACTCCTTTTGTCCATTCGGTTTCCACACTAACCCATTTAGGATTAGGTGTCCAACAATTTTGTCATAAGTTTCTATGCTAAAAAGGCCAATGAGTTATTTCAATGGAAAACACACCCTCGCTTGCCTTACATACCGCAGGATTGAAACCAAAAAAAATTCTGCAGAAGCTTTAGATCCACAAGGGAGAAAGGTTTTCACAAGTATTTATGTGTGTCCACTGCATGCAAAGCTTCTCCTTTTCGCTAGACTTAAATCTCATCAAGAATCCACATAAAAGCCGTAGATAATCAAGCCGCAGAGATGTAGGCTCTTTGATGTCCTTCATTGGCCTTGAAATTGATGCCCTAATGAGGACCAAAAAACAGAGGTTTGCCCTAAACAGTGTGATGCTCAGAGACTAAGTGAATAGATCAGTCCAAAAGTGCAACTTAAGCTTTCTGGGTGCGTGTCTTAATCTTTCACGGGGTTGGCAGGGTTAAAAGATCATTCTCCTTCAATGTTACCTGCGAAAGAAGGAAAATGGCCGACGAATCACCATAACCCCAAAAAGATAAACTCAAAAAGAAATTTCCAAAAGCTTTGCTCCAGAACTTGAATGGGTTGCAGAGATATCACAGGCCACACAGACATCAGAAGATCCACACCCAATTCAAATAACTGCAGATGCTTAGAGAAATATTTCTCAGCACACAATCACATTTTGAAAATAACGTGTTTATATAGTCGTGGAGAGAGGTATGAGCAATGTTTTAAAACTCCGACTCCAGTTTGGAAACAACTGAGGGTCGGCTCTGACTTCGACTCCAACTCGGTATCAACTCGGCCTATTTGATTTCAATGACTTAGTTGTTGTAAAAAATATATTAAATATTTATTGTTTTATAAAAAACATAATTTTAAAGATTTTCATTCATGTTTCCAAACACAAAGCTTTAGAATATAGAGAGAAGACAACATATGATCAAAGTAGGCTCATGAATATATCCAGTATATCAAAATGGCACTTAGTGCATTGTGCAATACAAAGTTCATAATTAGCCACCAATGCCAGGATTCTTTTCTGCCTCAGCCTAAAGACAATCACTAGACAACAACAACAATAATACCAATTCTCTACCCCTAATGGAGTCTCAAAACCCTTGATTTAATTCTGGTCAAGGTTCAGAACAATCAGAGGTAAATATGTATTTATTAGTCCATTGCCAGAGCGTTTGCCTTTTTAAAAACATTGTATGGCTCAATGCATTGTTTCAGTTTTCTAATTCATGCCACTAGGATAACCATACTTTGGCCTTGTAATTTTCAAAACTTTCTCACAGCGATAGATTACTTTAGGGCTATAAATATGCAATAAACAACAACCCAACCATTGATATATAGGAGGTGGAACAACTTTTGACCAATGTGCTTCAGGAGTTTTGTCAAAGAGTCGAGCAGGCTGAGTTGTTATCGAGCTGACCGAGTCATTACCGAGTCAGTGGAGTTGCTACTGAGTCAATTGAGTCAATGACTGGCTCGGTAACAACCCGACTAGCCATTCCGTTTCGGCCACGACCCGACCCGACCAGGCATTGGCTTGGTTTGACTCGGTCGAGTTAGAGTCGACTCGATCGTTTTTTAAAACAAAGGATATGAGAGCCCAGTCGAGTTAGGGTTTAGAGGGAGACCCACCAAAATGTAAAATTAATATTACGATTTAAGTCAATCATAAGGATCGACTCATTCTAGCCGACCCTCAATATAGTCGATCCTCAATTTGAAATTAAATTTAAAAAAGTGCCAAATATTTGGGCCCACTTTGAATAGGAGGGGAATATAATTTTAGAATAATTGAGCCAATGCTTAGGACCCATGTTCATAAGATTAATCTAATCTTTATACCCTTTTCTTTTAATTTTGAATTTAGGACCATGAATTGATAAACCCTTTTATCATTCATCATAAAGGTTGACAACTTGACACCTTTTATAAACACCCTATATAACATCATTTAATTTAATTAATGACAAAAACCCCATCTTTACTTGGCCATTGCCATGTCATCACTCTTGGTGCCACATCATCACACAATCAATGTTATGAAGAAATATATATACACACACACACACACACACACACACACAAATAATGTAAAACAATAATAATAATAAATAATGATTAATTAGTAACTAATTAATGAAAAGGTATGTCTCCAAGGACATAACGGTTGGTGAAGAGGGCCAAGGGTATATAAGCAAACCCTCACCCTCATTGTAATCATCACATCAATTCTTTTATAATATTCAATATACAATTACTTGTCCTACTATGGATGTTTACATCTTCCAAGTCTTTTGAACATTATTTCGCTGTGTTGGAAAAAGTAACTATGTTCGGTCTTCACTAATGTACTTGAGTCATCATGTAATATACTTGTCAAAAGAATAAAGAAAAGAATTATTATTATTATTATTGTGACTTATTAAAGCATGGGTTGTTGATTTGGGGTAGCATCGGATGTGCTCTAGCCACGAAATTTGGTGGAGAGGTTGGGGCACATGAGATCTCCAATACCTAAAAAGGGTTTGGGCAGATTCTAAACAAATCAGGAGGTATTGAAATAATTAATATTTTTAATGGAGTCCCTAAGTCTAAACTTAGGGAAACTAAAATATTAATGTGTATTAATATGAATCTATGTTAGAGTGGTCCAAAAGATATGGATCAACCAGATCTAATCTTAGCCATTGATTAGGGACTTAATCTCAGACTTAGGGAAACTAAAATATTAATGTGTATTAATATGAATCTGTGTTAGAGTGGTCTAAAAGATATGGATAAAGTCAGATCTAATCTTAGCCATTGATTAGGGACTTAATCTCGGCCGTTGAGATGTCAACATGAAAAGTATAAGAGGAGGCTTGAGGGTCACTTGGAGAGTATGTCAAAGGATCAGTCATTCTATTCTCTAGAGTGGGGTTTGCTAAGAGAGATAGAATTAGTGATCGGGAGAGTAGTTGAGGGGCAATGAGTACATAGGAACAGAGAAGGCAGAGATTGTGCCAGGAGAGCAGCGCAACAGCGAAAGAGGGTGATGCAGAGCCAACAAGGGCTCATGCAGGGTTGCGCAGAGACAGCCAAGCATTGCGCAGAGCACTAGAGGGGCCAAAGCAACTGACGTAGAGGCTCCCAGAGCTGACACAAGGCCTCCTGGGGTTGACGCATGCCTAGAAAGGCTGACGCAGGGCTAGTGTGAGACAGAGGGGCTGACACAGTCCAGTATGGGCAGACGCTGGGGTTGCAGAGCAGTTTTGTGCTGAGGAGCTGCTGGAAGGGTTTTCGGGGGTTTCAACTAGGAGATTTCTCTCAAACTGTGAGGTATAGCTGCTAAGGAAATTCTCTGTTGGGTAGGCCAGTGTCGGCACCTAGATTGTACTCTGATATTGCTTTATAAGAAAACCCTCAGATAGCTGCACCGATTTTCTCGCACTGGGTTTTTTTGGGACATTGGTCCAAAAATAATGGTGTCATGTGGTGTGTTTGTTCTTGTTTCTTTTAATTGCTGATCTGTAATATGTTGAACATGCACTGGTGTTTATTTTCAGTGTTTACTTTGTAAATAACTTGTTAAAGAAAAATAACAAGTAGGTAGGAATTAATCAGAAAAAGTGCCTGAAGGGTTTCTAAACTAAGTAAACTTAGAAACTTCAACATGGTATCAGAGCGAGGTTGCAGATCACAGGTGGACTAAAAGACATCAGCCAAACGGAGTAATAGCAATAGAAAACAACTGTCCCGAGGTGACAGTAGCTGTTTTTAGTAACACAGAAGCCAAGGAAGTGTGATGCAAAGCCATCCAAAGCCACACAGAGGAAGCTGGGAACTGTGTAGAGCCTCAGAGAGGCCAGCGTTGCTGATGCAGAGGGCCAGAGGGCTGACGCAAACCCATCTGGGGTGACATAGAGCCAGCTTGGGGCAGAGAGGGGCTGACGCAGTTCACAGAGAGGCAGTTGCTGGAGTCTAGAAGGTTGTAGAAATATTGCAGAGTGGATCTGGTGAAGTATTGTAGTCAGAATAGTACCTGACAGAGCAAGGCCAGAGGAGTTGTTATCGAGGGTTTCTAGGCGAGGAACCTGGATCAACAACGTAGTTGCACAAGACGATTAGAGTAGGGGACATCTCGATAAGCAGCAGAAGTATTTCTAGGAGGGAAATTAAGACTCAAAGGGAGTCCAGAAGAGAACTTCCAAACGGGAAGTAGAGACTCAGAGGAGTCGAGCAGAACTTCCAGGAGGGAAGTAGAGGAGCGTCATGGCACTACACGGGGTAAGAGACCGGGATAGGCTGGACGGAGCATCGAACTTCGTAGTCTGGAAGGCCAGAATCTTATCAGTGCTTGACAAGAATCGTGTCAAGAACTTTGCCTTGAAGGTAATAGCTGTCCTAGTCGACCCCAATGAAAATGAAAGGTACAAAGAGGCGATGGCGAGGGCCAAGTGCATTATCCTTGACAGGGTCAAGGATCATGTGGTACCACATATAGTCGAGAAGGAAACGACAGTTGAGATGTGGAAGGCTCTCAAAAACCTGTACCAACATACTTTTGTGCAGAGACGAATGCTGCTCGAGAACCAGATGAGGTCGTATCAGATGAAGAAGGGTCAATCGATTGACACCTTCTTCGGAGGACTGAATGAGATCTGAGACCAGTTGACTGCTATTGGAGCGACACCAGATCAGGAGCTTATGGTGAGGACAACCCTGAATGCTGTCGATTGGGAAGTGTTTGTCCAAAGTATCCTACGCAGAGGGACTCTCTTACCTTGGGACGAGATGTGGGCAACTCTTCACCAGGAAGAGATTAAATAGCAGCCGAAGACAGGTAGCAGCAGCAAAGGGATCAAGGTCAAGTAGGAGGAGGAGGATGTGGCCCTAGCATCTGAGGGAAAGCAGGAGAAGCAGAAGAAGGAAGATCTCTCCAAGATCAAGTGCTTCCACTATGGGGAGATGTGTCATTATGCGACCCAGTGCCCAAGGAAGAGAGTGAGGGAGAGTCTTCCGAGACTAAGGTAACGCCAACACGGGCAGAGAAGGAAGTTTTGACAGACGATGACTGTGCCATGAGTGCACACACGCCACTTGAGCGAAAGTGGGGAGACATCGAGCTGTAGTCAGGTGGACTACAGGTGATGAGGGGGAAGATCCTTGAGGTACCCAACCTCTTGGATTAGACCTTGCTACGGGATCCTTGACGAGTAGCAGGATTGGCTGAGTGGGTAGAGACGGATGCGGATGGAGCGACAGAGAGAACTGTAGTGCAGGAGTCCCAAGACAACGTAGAGCTAGCAGGCTGTAGGAGTGCGAGAGGCACAAGAGTGTTGCACTAGTGTAGGAAGGCACAGAGAGGTGTGTAACGGTGCGAGATGTAGGGAGCTGTTGTAGCAGCTCAGAGGTCAAAAGAGGGAGCACTTGTCAATGGCAGAGGGAGCTTCAACATCAGTGGGTGTTTCTAGCCCAACAAGGAGGTTAGATTGGGAGATCAATTACTTCTTAGTAACTGAGTTGCAGTGCAGCAGTGGGCAACATGATGCAACATGATGAGAGGAGGTGCAGTGCAGATGCAGTGCTGGGAGAAAGGACCAACAACAACACTATGTAGAGGGAGCTGTCGTACAGAACGATGGGCAACAGTACAGGAGGCAGCAGTGCAGAGGATGGTGGGTAGGAAGGCCTAGCATCAGCACAGGAACTGATGCCGGATGATCAGAGTGATACTTAGTGAGGAGTATTGCTAGAGCATAGTCCTTGCTAAGAGGGAGTGTTGATTTGGGGTAGCATCGGATGTGCTCTAGCCATGAAATTTGGTAGAGAGGTTGGGGCACATGAGATCTCCAATACCCGGAAAGGGTCTGGGCAGATTCTTAACAGATCAGGAGATATTAAAATAATTAATACTTTCAATGGAGTCCCTAAGTCTAAACTTAGGGAAAATAAAACATTAATGTGTATTAATATGAATCTATGTTAGAGTGGCCCAAAAGACATGGATCAAGCCAGATATAATCTTAGCCGTTGATTAGGGACTTAATCTCGACCATTGAAATATCAACAGGAAGGAGGAGGCTTGAGGGTCACTTGGAGAGTACACTAGAGGATCAGTCATTCTTTTCTCTAGAGCAGGGTTTGCTAAGAGAGATAGAACCAGTGATTGGGAGAGCAGTTGAGGGACATTGAGTACAGAGAAACAGAGAAGGCAGAGATTGTGCCGGGAGAGCAGCGCAGCAACCAAAGAGGGTGACATAGAGACAGCAAGGGCTCACGCAAGGCCATGCAGAGGTAGTCAAGTGCTGCGCAGAGCACCAGAGGGGCTAGCGCAGTCGACGTAGAGGCTCCCAGAGCTGATGCAAGGCCTCCTGGGGCTGATGCAGGCCTAGAAAGGCTGATGCCAGGCCAACGTGAGACAAAGAGCGGCTGACACAGTCCAATTTGGGCAGACGTTGGGGTTGCAGAGCAGTTTTGTGCTGAGGAGTTGCCTGAAGGGTTTTCCGGGGTTTTAGCCAGGAGATTTCCCTCAAACTGTGAGGTATAGCTGCTAAGGAAATTCTCTGTTGGTTAGGCCAGTTTCGGCACCCAGATTGTACTCTGATATTGCTTAATAAGAAAACTCTCGGATCGCTGCACCGATTTTTCCGCATTGGGTTTTTTCGGGGACATTGGTCCAAAAATAATGGTGTCATGTGGGGTGTTTGTTCTTGTTTCTTTTAGTTGTTAATCTGTAATATGTTGAACATGAACTAGTGTTTATTTTCAATATTTACTTTGTAAATAACTTGTTAAAGAAAAATAACAAGTAGGTAGGAATAAATCAGAAAAAGTGCATGAAGGGTTTCTAAACTAAGTAAACTTAGAAACTTCAACATGGGTTTCATGCTTGGGTCACCATGTTTTAGGTCAAAGTCCCCATTGAGGACTTCTAGGATTTATTCTAAGTCTATAGAATTATTGTACATTAAAAGAGACCCTTCTTGGGCTTTTGAATCATGTAAAAAGGTTTATTATTGAGTCAAATATGAATTCACCATGTCAGCCTAAAGGAAGATCAAGTCGGCCTAAGACCCTATTCGACCCCACAAGACTATAAAAGGAAAGACATCGAATTCATTTGGAGCATCACTTCTCATCAAGTTAGAATTCTCTCTACAGGGCAGAAATGCGAAGTGGGTAGCTGGGAAAGTCTGTTGCCGGGAAGCCAAAGTGAATGCAAGTTTGGGTGAGTCTAAGAAGTCAAGGAAAATCGAAATTTTGGTGGTGGTCTCTCTTTGTTTCGTGCTTTGGATTGGGAGATCGAAGTCTTCCAAGTTGAACTGTTGTCGAAAGTTGTTCGCTGCTGCATAGTCGAAGTTGCTAGGAAGAGGCCAATCTTTTGGAGTCTGACTTGGTGTGGAGGGAAGGTTTGGTCTTGGTCTAGGGTGAAGAGTCTCAAAGAATACCATTGAAAGGAAGGATTACTTTGACTGGGTTTCCCCTCGAGGGGGGTTTTTGTAGGAATTTACAGGGTAAGTTCCTCAGACAGAACACCAGAAGGACACCGCTCACAAACAGATCACAGATCAATACACCAGTATTTTGACGTGGTTAAAACCCTCAGAGAGGGAAACAGTCCACGGCCTGCGCCAACGTGGCTACTACCGGCAATTTATTAATAAAAGAATGAAAATTTACATAAGCTTCTCTCATGCACGGTTAACCTACAAATGACCCTCCATGCGCCTTAAATAGAATTCATGGACCAATCGGG
>APFE030515019.1:10192-31315 GCA_000404065.3 Pinus taeda
GGGGGAGAGAATGTTGGAAGGGCAAGAATAATGCCATCAATGACAAAGGGGGAGATTGTAAATCAATGCTTTCATTGATGTCAATATGGCATTGGCCGAGATGGCAAATATTCTTGAGATGCCTAATGAATACCATGAAACCCTAGAATGAGATGATAAGGTTGAAGACAATAGATGCCTGGTTCTAGATGATGATGTCATAACCCTTGTTTGATAAGAATGTCATCAATTAATATGTCAAGTCACTAATGAAGAAGTTTGAAGAAGTGCCAAGTGCCAAGTATTTAGAAGCCCTTGACGACATATGGAGGACTACATTTGATGATGGCATACTCTTGATGAATGACCACAATTGATGATGGCACTTGATGAGATCTTGATAACATGGTTGGAGATCATTTGATGGTTAGAAGACTACTTTGGAGTTCTCCTAATGATGTTGCACTATGACTGCACTAGTATATGATGACGTTGTTGATGCGTCATGCTACATGGATGTTTCACTCCTACATAATGACTCTATGATCTTATGATAACATTGATAACGATGAAGAAGTCAAAGAATGAAGAAGCCATGCTGTCCCAAACATTGCTCATGTTGTCCCAAACTTTTTATGCATAAAATTTAAGGACAGTCACAAAGAAAAAATATTTTAGACACCTTGGAGGCATCTTTTCAAAATGGATCCTAGACCATCTTAGAGAGGAGTGTTTCCTCTTTCTAACGAGCTTTTATTTGGCCCGAAACTCCCAATAGTTTGTGAGATATTGAATTTTTAAGTTAAGGAAATTATTCCTAACAGTGAGCCAACCTACACTCAATCATACAAGTCGACCTCACTTCAAATAGACGTGTACCTTCAGTTATAAACGAAATCACTATAAATATAAACTTAAATTCGTTCATTCAAGCTCAAATTTTTCGGTGGAGACAAGACAAGAGGTAGAGAAGAAGCTGCATCCTAGAAAAGCAAGGAAGATAAGTTTGTGGAATTGTGCTTGGGTTAAATAGTCTAGGTTCGAGCTAGGAGCAAAGAAGTTGTCATAGTTGTCATGGTCGAAGTTGTCGTAGATGTCATAGTTGCCATGGTCGAAGTTGTCGTGGTCGAAGTTGTCGTAGTTGTCGTGGTCGAAGTTGTCATAGTCATCGTGGTCGCAACTGTCGTAGTTGAAGTTGTCATAGTTGTCGTGGTTGAAGTTGTCGTAGTCGTTGTGGTCAAAGTTGTCGTAGCTGTCGTAGTTGAAGTTGCCATAGTTGTCGTGGTTGAAGCTACCGTGGTCAAAGTTGTCGTAGTTGTCATGGTTGAAGTTGTCTTAGTTGTCGTGGTCGAAGCCATCGAAGTTGTCATGGTTGAAGTTGTCATAGTTGTCGTGGTTGAAGCTATCGTGGTCGAAGTTGTCGTAGTTGTCGTGGTCGTAGTGTTGATTTATTGGGATTGGACAAATAGAGTTTGTTGAAGTCTTCTCTTGAGAACAGAATAGGGCAAAGTTGGAGAACTTTGTGACGCAACATATTGAAGATTTGTGCAGATCATTGAAGACCATGATGCATTGAAGCCATCATGAGGTGAACTTGAAGAATTTTTGTTTGGGTAACATGAAGAGTAGTGGTGACACCTTCATGTGAAGAACAAGGTTGTCATTGATGACAAGACGTGGAGATTAAAGTTAAGGGATAGCTGAAGATTGACAAGGCTCGTTGAAGAATACATTGGGAGTCGTGAAGTATAACCAAATATACCTTGACGAAGTAAAAGCTAAGAGTTGGAGCCCAAGAGGTTGGAGCCTCGAAAAGACAAGGTTGGTTCCTTGGAAGATAGGGTTGGAGCCCTAGAGGATCAGAGTCTTCAAGAAACCAGGTCGGAGCTTGAACCAGATATAGGGTTAGAGCCCTTGAGGTTGGTGCCTCAAAATTGACAAGGTTGGAGCCTTGGAAGTCCAAGTCGATGCTTAGCATATTACAGGTTGGAGCCTAGGAGATTGAAGATCGGTGTCTTCATCTAGGGTTGGAGCCCTAAATATATTGTACTTGATTTATTGTAAAGAAGAAATTAATAAAAGAATTTATTCTTATTGTTCATTTTGTGTTCTAAATATAAGTGATCTAACTGGTAAAAATAACAATTGAAAAGAAATATTGATTCACCCCCCCTCTTAGTATTTCCAACAAGAGCCACACCATTGTCATCCATCATCTTGGTGCTCTTGCGCTTCTCTCTTAATACCAACAATTGGTTCTCGTTCTTATTCTGGAACAAATCCTAAAGAGCCTTCCACATCTCTTGTGCAGTGTTATTCTTGGTTAGATGAGGTATCAAGTGATCCTTTACAACATCTAGGATGATGAGCTTAGCCTTCACATCCAACTCTTCATAAACTTCCAACTCCTTAGGGTCTATTGGTTTTTTAATCTCCTTATCAGCAAACTCCCAAATCTTGTTCACCAACAACACCATCCTGATCCTTTCCTTCCAAGGACTATAGTTGGACAACCAATCCAACCTATCCTCATATCTCATACTAGTAACCAACTTGGCCATGCTACTAGTCCTTCAACAACAAGGCAATCAGGTCTATGTCTAATCACAATCATAAACGCACTGATATACACACAACTCCAGACACTTTGCATAGCAAAAATGTAATTGCAATGAATCAACAAAGTATACAAGAATTTAGATGACCCAAAACTTGATTTTATCACAACTTTAATAAATCAAACATAGGGCTCCTATACCAGGGGTCATAGCCCTTACAAATACAAGGGAAACTAGGGCTTGAAGTCAACAACATTTGACTATCAATCTGCCAAGACAAGAACAAAAATAGACCTACTTACTAAAAATGCCCTTGCCCACAATTCTTTCAGTCCACTTTGTCTTGACTCCTAGTAGGTCCTTTGCCACCTTTCTCATAGAGGAATTGCAACTTCAATACCTCTACATATTAGCTGCTCACAATGGGTTTGTTGCTCCAAATCTCTTTCACAATCAGCTCCAACACAACTGTACTTCTCATAATGAAATAGCCCCTTACATTCACTGTACAATTAGCCTTCAAACTTCAGCTCCCTCACAATGGGTTAGCCCTTCCAAACCACTATATATTAGTCGTTAAATAGCATTGTCTAATCTAGCAAGCATGATCATACTTCACCATAACTTCTATGTAATCGTCTACACATAATACAACCCCAAATACCCCTTCACTGGCCTATGATCGGCCCTGAAGAGTCTCAACCCTATGCAAGCTAGCCTCTGAGGCCTCTCAGCCCTGTTATACGCTCATGCGACCACCTCATATTTGGTCCTCTACTCCTACAATCACCTAAAATATCAGCCCTTATATCATGTGCATGACCTTGAGAGAGCTTGACCCTCCTCCAAGCTACTTCAGAAGCTTCACATCCTCCCTATTCACCAAGAATAAGGGTTGTGACCCTCTTCAAAGACACAGAAACAAGCTCGGCCCCTTACAGAGATGCCCCACAACTCTCCCTTATGCACAAAACCATAAGACGACAAACTCATTAGCCCTCCACAACTCAATCTACTTCAAAACTCAAGAAAGAATACACTTGTCCTTCTTCTCTCCACTCCAGCTCAACCTCCGCTTGTCATTCTTCTTAAGATGACATGCAATGTTGATGTGAGACTTCTTCCAAGTCTCCTTAATTTATATCTCTCCATCATTGCCATAGGTGCCCCCTTTAGCTCATCAAAGGTGCCCTCATACAATAAATAGAATAAAGAATGATTTATTTTCAGTCTTTAGCCTACACCTTTAGGTCTAAACCAACAACTTGGATACTTTGTCCAACGAGAGCTCATTTTTGTGGGTCAGCTCCACACAACCTAGTATCCTAAGGGTTGTTGGAGTACCTCCCAAGCTATAATTCCAACACAATGGATTTACAAATATCTTACAAAGAAGCCTCCGACACCAAAGCAACAAGACCAAGAGGTGTTTCCATCAATGATCAATTCATCATGGAGAAGACCCTTGAATCTCCTATGCTCCATCTTCAAGTGGATGAGATGAGAAAAAAACATTAAACATTGGTCAAAGCTAATCGTTGTTGGCAGATTTAACGGTCTATAGCCATCCATCAATCCTCTTATGCACTAGTGAATTGTTGAATGGGCAAGTGAATTTATGTTGAGGTTTGAAGTTTTTTTATTGCTCAGATTTCAAATAATGTTAAGTGACAAAGGATCTTAAAAGGAGGTACTTTGTTATGGGAGAGAGTTCCCCTCTTCCTTCCACTTGGTCCCTATATTTTAATCCCAAAATGATGAAATCACTCCCATTCATTGTTCGAGCAAAGTTCCCAAACCTGTGTTTGCACCTCTACAAAAAGGATATCCTTGTTCCATTTGGGAATTCCATGGAAATTTGTATCAGTTATCACCATAGCAAGGAGGACGAAGGTCTATTGTACTCTATAAGAATCTATGTTAAGATATATCTAGAATGGGAAGGAACCTAGTGCATCCAGGATCTAATCTTAGGCACTTCCTTTGGATGTTGAATCTATTAAGGAACGAACCATTTAATGGTAACCTACAAAAGGATTCAAGAAGGTTCAATTACCCCCCAATGAGCAAAATAAATTACTCCAAAGAAGAAGGTAAGTTAGGCTTTGCTTCATGGTTTTCAAGTAGTCAAAAGAGAAGGCCAAGATGCGGGGACAAGACTCCATCCCCTAAAATCCAATTGTAAGAGAACAAGCTTATACAATGTAGAATTTCAAAATATCCCCAAAGCAAATACCCTTCAAACTATCAGTTGAGATCTCAATCAATCCATAAAGGTAAAATACAATTGAGGAATCCCTTGATCCATAAAGTTAGAACACAATTGAGCAATCCCTTAAAACAACAACGATAGATGCCCCCTCATGTTGAACAATCCCTTGAAACAACAGCGATGGATGCACCCTCCCCTCAAGACAACCACAGGGGAGGATTGGACACTCACAAAGATTCTGAAGTCCTCCATTGACAAAGAAATATTGAAGCAATTTAAAAAGTTACAAATATCAAGAAGAAATCTACCAAACAAAATAAGGATTCAACAAGGAAAAAAATATTGGGGAGAAGCTTTTGAGAGTCTTGGAATGTTTTGTTATTGCAGTTTATTATGTAATCATTTGTTAGGATCTATTCAAGTCATTACAGAAAGGAGCGAGAGATTGTAAGGAGGAACCATAAACTCCACAGTCTACTACATCCAGTCCTTAGAGGAAGGTTGGACTTGACAAAAGATTTGAATTCTAAGCAACGTATTGTGACTAATCAATTCAAAACAACCTTGATTGTGAAAAGAAAAGGGGAGAATGATCTTAAAAGCATGAAAACCATAGTTTAAGCAGTTATTCCTTATGAGATATGAAGCACAAAAAGGTATATAAAGATTCATTCTATTAAGGAGAAAAAATATATATGGAAACCTAGTTTAAATCTTTTGCCCCTTACAAGATACGAAACACTAATTCATTCGATGGAGGAGAAAATTATTGATGAAACAATGCCCTTAAAATCTATTTGAAACTAAACTAACATACTGTTTTGCAATGGAAGCAAGAAAGAAAGAAGATTGAGTAAAGAAAAACACAAAAATTAATGAAAACTAAAGGTTCATATTTTGTTAAAAACCTGAAAACTACATACATGCAAAAATGCTGTGCCTTAGAAAGCTTTGAAATGCAAAATTTGTGTGCCCTAAAAAGCAACAAAAAAGCCTCCCATATGAAGAGAAAATTAACAACTGTTTGCCCTGGAAAAAAAAGGTATTTATTATCTCTTCTATTTCTTCCTAAAAGGGGGGAAATTGGAAAGATATACAATACAATTCAGAGATTTAACGGTTTCATGTGTAGAAAGTAAAACTACAATTCCATTTAATAACATAAAACAAACCCTACACAGTATGCCAAGTTAATTGCTTTAACATTAAAAAATGACAGAAAAACACAGTATTGATCTAACAATGTCAAGAAAACAACACAAACATGCGAAGGTATGTTTTTATTATGAGAACAGACCATAGTGCCTGGCACTGTAAAATCTCAGAGTGATTTACTTAAATCTAAAACAAGGGTGGGTAAAAGTAGCAATATAGCATGAAACTTGCACAAAGAGAAATTTGACGAGCCCCAAGATGTTTATTTTGAAACAATGAGAGACACATATCTTCTAAAGCTTTAAGTCTAAACAAATCCCCAAGAAGGTACACGACTTGAATTACTCCAGCTGTTAAGGTGAATTCAATTGTCTTCAATGCTATGAAATGGTAATCGCATCCATCAGGTGCATTTCATCCAATCTTGCCTTTAGTGACAGATGGCAAGTTCAATACTTCAGTGCATTTAACTAACTCTACCTTCAAAAATGGAGAAAACCACCATACAATAGAGTACCAGGGCCCACAATTTGGAGATGGTGAATCAATACAATGGAGTACCAACACAAGGCCCACACTTCGGAGATGGTGAGTCGCTCAAAAGAAAGCATATGGTCATCTACAATATCGTGATAATCTTTCTGAAATTTTGATATATGGTCTTCTACAGTAATGTGATCATCTTTCCAAAACTTTGATTTTTTGAATTAGATGGGTAGATAGTTTTAAAACAATATTTTCATAGGGTGTTGGTTATTAACACTCCATTAATGGAGTCCAATGTCTCATATAGTTCTCCTTCTGTTAAGTGACTTCATAAAGTGTCATTAATTATATTTTCAATAAATGTCATTTAATAATTAAGTTTCGATATTTTATTTGCCCAAGGGGTTAGCTCCACAGGTTGTAACCAATGTTGCTGGTCATTTGACTCGTTCTATACCACTAGGGTACTGGTTCTAATCCCTTTTGGTGAGGCACACTAGCCTACACCAATGGGTTTACTAGGGATGACATCCACAAATACATGGAAGTATCACTTTGGTTTCCCCTGAGGTTTTCCTTTGGGAAAAACAATTAAGATTCATCAATTTTGTGGTTAGGTGAATGAAACATAAGGTGCCTTGCCATATGGTCGGAAACAACTCCAATCATAATAAAATATTTTATCTAAATTCAAAATTTAGTTATTACAATCAAAAAAAAAAAAAGGAAAAATCCTCTCTATACAATGGCACTAAATTAGTTAATGTGCATCAGGATAGAAAGTTGTATATGACAAAAAAATAAATCATGATTTGCTAAAAAGAGAAACAAACAATCCCCTGCAAATCATTTCCCAGTTTTCTTTACCAAAAGAAGAAATATCAACACATGTTGTCAATAAAAATCTGTTGAAAATCCCATTGATTTTAGAAGATTTCAGTAGCATGAATAATTTTGACATATTCAATTTCCTCGAACTTGGAATCTAACTAAAATGACACACAAGGCATACGGGATGCATAACAACACACAATAATAGAGAAATCAGCACCCTTGCCCATTAGTTTATCAATAGCCTAAAGGGTACTGATTTAGTCAATCACCCAGGACTTTAGCTTGGGCAAGAGTGTTGTGGACTTTTAGGGCCATTGATAAACTAATGGGCAAGCATGCTGATTTAAAGCTAAATCAGAACCCTTGGCCATTTTCACCTAAAAGTATGCTCAATAATTATCAGTTACAACCTGGATAAGCAATCATCACTAACAATGAAAAACCAATCTAAGCTATTTCCAAGAAAATGTCAAACGAAATCAAATGAAAATTCACAAGCTATTTGTGCCTTGAGCTTCACAAGCTGAATATCAAAGATTCTAGTGCAGAGGAAAGTTCAATTAAACAATCCAATCCCATTGTTTATCATTCACATGTATTGATCGGAATCAGGTGTGGCAACACTTGCAAAGGTGTTTTAAAATTTAACACTAGAAACCCAAAACTTGGAGCTTTCATGCAACTCAATACTCAGCCAAGTCTCAAAGAGTTACAAATGAAACTCAAGACGGTGAATACCACCTCCAAATAACAACCAGAACTGATGCAAAATCAGGTTAACTGGGGAAATTTGACAACTGACTAGTATTCCTTATTTATAGGAATTATTAAAATATCTTGACCTCCCATCCTTTTTTATCCTCCATTGCCATTTCATTTAGGCATAAAACATCTTCCTTTTCCATATATGGGAAAAAAGCATTCATCAATACCCATAGATCATATGGTTCTTGAAGAGAAGTTGCTTAGGATTTAACCATGGTAGTTGAAAGGTAGAAGTTCCAAAAAATAGAACAGCATGACATAAATGTCACACGTGCTTGAAGTGGTACGAGCCTGAAAACCATGCAAAGCACCCAATGTGTATATTTGAGGTTTAAATGCATCAAGGACCAATAGTGCATAACCAGCTTCCAAATTCAATAATCACAAAAGTGAAAATGAGAAAATTTGTTGTTTTGATTCAATGTAATAAAGGAACAATATCTTATATTTCCTACAAAGGAAACAAAGGACATATTTGCAGTGGATATGGTTTCAGAAAAACTATACAACACAAAAGAGAGCGAAACTAAGTGATATTTACCAGAAATTGAGCAAGCTGGCAGGAGTCCAAAATTTCCATCCTAGAAATAATAAATAGTATTTTAGTAAAAACCTGAATAAAATGATGAGAAAGGAAAGTCTCTTCATTGCAACATTCAGAAATAATGATTTCCCTCACCGTAAACAAGAGCAGGAAACGCATCCTCTCGATATTTATTGGGGAACTCTTTAAGTTTGCCTTGCCATAGGTTATTCCATGCAAAAACAATAGCAATCACACAAGGGCCGAGGACAATTTGATTCAAAGTTACCTGCACTTAAATAAAATCTCAAGTTAATTGAATGAGAAACATGGCTACTCCTAAGAAACTGTGGGGAGGCTTTCAAATTTGGTAATCAATAACAGGATTAACAAACCTATTGAAGACAGCTATCTCTGGCATACAACATGATGTACATTGCCCACAATGACAAAAGTACAGATTATGGAGAAAAAAACCCATACCTTCACCAAAAGGTTTTTCAAAGACTGCTTTGCAAAGGTCCGATCAAGCAGATCATACCATGCATGTGAACCAGGACCATATAAAAAAAATCCATAAGTAGCCATCCGCAAAGACCTTAGCCAATCATGTTTTATGGAATTCACCACCATTATATCCTGTTGTGCAACTTTTGCAAAGTAAATCAGATAATTTTAAGAAACTTGCCAAGAACCTAAATTACCAGTTACAGAGCTTACGTCACCTACAGAAATGATACAGGTTTAATCATAGTCAATCCATGCATGGGTGTAAGAAAACATTTTTCATTACCAAAACAGAGGAAACAGCTGCTGCACGTAAATAGATGTTATCATAGACTCGTAGGAGACAAAATTATGCAGAGGGAAGATGACAGAAAAGTAGCAAATGTGGTGAAGGAAATGAACAAAGATAGAAGAATTCACATTTGTGCTGTTGAACAGATGAAAACTAGTTGAGGGCCGAGGCTGCATCCTGTTACACCTCACATACCCTGCAGCTACACTTTTTACCGGATGTGACCGTCATGGTAAGCCAAAAGTGATGATTTTTGTTGTATGTGGCCATGCTGTGATGATTGATGTACAAGTGTTCGTTAGTTGGTAGCCCACATCCCCTTGGGTGGATGATCATGGCAGGTCCTTTTAGTCCCCATCCTCAAGGTGCTTGGTTTTATTGCTCTGGCCAACTATCCTTTGTTGGTGGTAACTCCCATCAAGTCAGGTATTTATGTCCTAGGATGGTATTGGCACCTTGAAATGGATCTACTAGGATACATGATTTATGGGAGTCCATACCTACTCACTTATTTTAATTGCTATGTAAAGGTTCTTTGCAGCGGTTGTCACACCCATGGTTTAGCACACCTATTTTACCCCACACTATGGACCCTCTCTTCCTTATGTATGTGCCACACTTTGGCCATGCGCCTTTACAGGTGATTCTGCACATGATCCAGTTTCACATTTTCCGAGGGGTATCACAGTTCTCAAAGCATATCACATATATCAAGGTATCGGTCACACTCTCCAAGGCACAAATGAGCTACTTGCATCCACATGGACATCCTCCACACATGCCATGTGGAAGACCTAGAGTGGTCCTCCCATTTGGGACATTTTGAGCTGATTTTTATAGTTATTGAGGACCAACTCACGTATGCGAGCACTAATGATAGTCATGGGGTCTCTTTTGAGCATATTATGACGTGGAAGGGTCACTTGAATGAAGTTCTAACATGAAGATATGACATGCCACTCACCTAAAATCATTTCGATGATGTGGAGGTCACTCAAAGACATGATTTGAAGATTCAAGAGCCAAATTGGAGCCATCCACTTGTAGAAGCCTCTAGTTGACTTTTGGAGAGGTCATTACACCTTTTTGAGCTAGACGTTGGAGTGAAACTAGACAAGGAACCTTTCTTACCCTTTTTTTGACACCAACCTGATGCTTATTCATCAAATCAACCCTCCTCTAAGGGTGACATCAACTCTCTAAGAGAGTTTTGCACATGTAAAAGAATCATTTTAATTATTTTGTTGACTTAGTCAGATCCGAATTCGATCACTGTCTTATTTTCCATCCATCTTGATTTTATTAGAGTGGTGTTATCGCACAAAGTGTCTAGGCACCGTGACAATGCTCAAAATAAGGGTTGTCACTCTAATCCTTACTCACTTTGTTAAGACTCTCTCCTTGACAAATCAAAGGGGTAGTCCCTAAAGTGAATGAATGAGAATACCCTGTGCACAGGCTCTAGGAGACTTCAAGATGGACAACTTGACGAATGTAGAACAAATCTCGGTCAACTAAGATGGATAGATTAAAATAAAACACAACCACAAGATGAAAATAATTATAGGCCAGTGCATTTATATTCAATTAATCATAGACTAAATAAAAAACAAGTTAGCAAGGGCAATTTATAAATGTGACAAATAGTGACAACCATGAACGATTAAATGTAAATGCCCAAAACTGCAATATGTTCTAGCAATTAAATCCCATGATGAATTATGAAAATTAACTGCTAAGCAATGATTCTAGATTAAAAATGGTTTTCTTCAATAACCCAGCTCTAGAATTAATTATCTTTCTCCTATAGCCAATATAATTTTCAAAACATTAATCGCACTTGCCAATAGAGAAATCAACTACCACGAAAGGACACCAAGGAACTTTAGATTAACAATTTAATTATTCCTTAGGTAGTTAATTTAATGTGGTAAAATGAAGAAATTAGATTCTTTAATGTGACCAAAAATAATAAAATCAAAATGACTTTAATAAATTAAAATATATATATATGGGCCATAAGCCACATAAAAATTTAATTTTTTAGATGCAAAAGTGTAGGTCTTGTTGATTTAATTCCTTAGCTTCTATAGTCACAAATGAAAAAAAAAAAAATTAAATTTTTAGATTTTTAAATGTATGTTTTTTAACAATTTTTTATGTTTTTTAAATGATAAATAAATAAATCACAAGTTAAAATACAAAACAAAACAAAAAAAATGATAAAGTGTAAAACAAAAAATCAAATCAAAAATAAAAAAAGAAAAAGGAAATCAAAAAAAATCAAAATCAAAATAAAACAACAAATCAAAAAGTAAAATAAAATGAAATTGAAATAATCGAATAACTTAAGAAACCTAAACTAAACTAAAGTAAATAAGAGAAATTCAAAAGAAAACAAGAAAACCTAAACCTAACGCATAGCATAAAGACACAAAATAAAAATAAAAAATCTAATGTTTTGTGCTTGTGTTGTGCAAGTGTGAGCTTGGAAGGCGGCGGCAGGGGCTCGATGGGCAAAAGTGAGGGAAACATAGCTGCAGAAAGGGAGGAACGATGGCGGATGAGGATTTGATGCAGCATGCAGGTAATGGAGCTCGACGAGAGAGGCAGAGGAGAAGCAGTTGCGGGATGAGGATGCAGTTAACACGCAGTAGAGAGAGGTGGGACTGCGCAAGGAAAAGGAACTAAGGAAATGGGTTGCGGATCGAGGGAGTGGCGAGCAGAGGAGAAAGGTAAGAGAAACATGTAGCTAAGCGAGGGGAGGAAGAAAGACAGAATAGCGTTCAAGGATAAGTTGGAAAGGGAAGTCGTGGAGAAGGTTGTAACAAGAGGAGGACGTAGAAGACAACACAAAAAAATAATAATAATAATAATAATAATTTGAAATTTTCTATAGAGCTTTTGAATATACAACATTTGTGCTCTGTTGTTGTTGCAGCCGCCTGGTTCTTCTTCTTCAGCGATAGCGCCCTGGTTTTCTCTCCTGGATCGCTCAAATCACTCCCAGATGACCCCTCTAGAGGCTCCACTGGAGGAGGCAGCTCAGCAACAAGCCTTTTCAGCTCTCATCAACTCCTTACCGCCCCAACGAGCTCGTCC
This sequence comes from Pinus taeda, assembly GCA_000404065.3. Taxonomy (NCBI): domain Eukaryota; kingdom Viridiplantae; phylum Streptophyta; class Pinopsida; order Pinales; family Pinaceae; genus Pinus; species Pinus taeda. The sequence goes on from APFE030515019.1 coordinate 22,606, forward strand.
TGCTATCTCAAAATTCGTTAAAAAAATCGAGGGATTACAGGAGGTTTCCCTTCCTCCTACCTTGCCCAGAATGGCTGCTCTTGCTTTGGCAGAAAAGGGACTGATAGGGAAATTTACAGGCCTTTGGCCCTCACCAAAAACTGTTCAAAGGTGGGTGGAAAGGAATTGGGCAGACAAAATTCAAGGGAAAATTGCTATCAGATTCTGCGGGAAGGGATACTTCACCTTTCACTTTGAGACAAAGAACAACAAGGACCTGATATTTCACAATGGCCCTTACTTCATGGACTCTAGAGGTCTGTATTTAAACAAATGGACGTCGGATTTCGATCCAGAGCTTGATATCCCTAATGCAGTTCTTGTTTGGGTTCGTCTCCCTCATCTCTCATTGCATTGCTAGGGAGATGAATCAGTGCGTGCCATTGGAAATGCAGTCGGCAAATATATTGATCAAAGCGAGCCAAGAGACAACATGCAGGCATGTGCCCGTATCTGTGTCGAGGTTGATCTAGGCAAAGGCCTTCCAGAAGCCATCAAGCTCAAAGTTGATGAATGGTCGCACATACAACAGCTCGATTACGAACAAATCCCCTTCAAGTGTAAGGTATGTCACGAGTATAGTCATTTTGCTAACCGCTACACTAAGCTCATTAATGTTGATAATAACCCACAAGAACAACAATGGGAAGTGGTAAAAAAGAAAAAATCAGCCCCTGGTCTCAATTTGCCCAATGAATCTGGACCTTCCTCTCATAACCCTTCCGCCCTGCCCCCATCCCCTCCTCCTTCCCCTCCTCATTGACCTCAATCCCCTGGATTGAAAAAATCCTTTCAATCTCCTCCATCTTCCAATCCTTTCCATGTTCTCTCCCTCCTCGAAGATGATCCTATTCCCTTGAATCTTCCTAAACACCCCTCTCCCCCCCATTCTATGACCACTCTCCCCCCCCCTTTTATCAGACCCCCTCCCTCCTAGAATTACTCGCAGCAACTCCAAGGACCAAGGATCCTCTTTAGATGGTCAAAAGAAGCCGGGCAGAAAGACCTCCAAACAGCATAGGGATGAGAATGCGCAGAAAGATATAGCTCTAGGACTGCAGAATCCAATAGAATCTTACATTCAGGGCACAAAAGATCAAGAAATAGCAAGCAGAGACAAGGGAGGCAGAGCAACTCCTCGAATCATAGGTTTGAAATGATCAAAATCCTTTCATGGAACAGCAGGGGACTTGGGCACCCCTCCAAAACCAACGCTCTAAAAGGTCTTATAGCGCAGGAGAAACCATCCATCATCTTAATACAGGAAACAAAGCAAAGAGAACCAGAAATCAACAAGATTATTGAAAGGCATAAATGTTATAAAGGAAGCATTTGCGAAGCTAGAGGGGCATCTGGTGGAATCACTACCATTTGGAACCAGGATGAATGGAATAGCGAAGCTGATCTAATAGAACAGCATTGGATAAAAATAGTATTGAGAAATAACATGAGCAAACAGCAGATTGTCATTTTTAATGTTTATGTCCCTAATCACTACAGGGATAAAGAAATTTGTTGGGACTCTCTCAGCAAAAACATAATGGAAGAAGATAACAGTAACATCATCTTAGGAGGCGATTTCAACTTAATCTTGCATGCCAATGAAAGCGTGGGGGAAGCTTTATGCCAGATCCTTTCAGAAATCAAATGGAAAACATAATGCAAAGCGGTGACTTGATAGATATCATTTCAAAAAATCGAAAATATACATGGAGCAATCGTAGACTGGGCAGTAGTAATATAATGGAGAGGCTGGACCGGTTCTTGGTCAACATCTCCCTTCTCTCATCTTTTTCAGTTGTCAATTCTTCCATTTTGCCCTTTGCTGCTTCAGATCACTACCCAATCACTCTAGCAATGGATATACACTGTCCCCTCAATCCACTTCCATTCAAATATAATCATATATGGAGTGATTTATCAAGCAGCCAGAAACATCATCCAGCACACCTGGGGTCAACATATTGAAGGATCCCCAGGGTTCATATGGGAGAACAAGTTAAGAAATGTGCAAAAAGCGCTCAAAAACTGGGCCAAAACGCACTACAATGAACCTAAAGGGGAAAAACGTGCGCTGAAATCCAAAATCGCAGACCTTCAATGCACAATAGAACAAAAGGAGTATTGCCAGAATGACAAGGCACAAGAAGAAAAACTTTACAATCAACTAAGCAAAATCAAAAGAGAGGAGGAAGAAAAGTGGCGCATTAAGTCAAGGCAAATCTGGCTGGAAAGCAGGGACAAGAACACCTCCTTTTTTCACAAACAAGCCACTGCAAGACAAATCAAAAATACCATAACAGCCATTGTAGACAGTGCAGGGACTCAACATACTGAACAAGCAGATATCAAAAGGGCTGCCACAAATCATTTTAGGAACTCTTAACTGAAACAAAGGAGGAAGAACTCTGTGATGACCTACTACAGCGCTTGCTAACCAAAGTCACAGCTGATTTGCACAAAAATTTGATAGAAGAAATAAAAGAGAAAGAAATAGTGGAAGCAATCTGGAGTCTTTAGCCCAACAAGGCACCTAGACCGGATGGATTCTCAATTTGCTTTTATAGAGAATATTGGGAGCTGATAAAAAAGGATCTCATCAAATATTTCAAGTGGATACAGAGAAAAGGTAAAATAGGAGGTTATACAAACTCTACTCATCTGGCCCTCATTCCTAAGGAGAACCGCCCTTCCAATTTCTCTCGCTTTAGGCCTATATCATTATACAATTCTTCATACAGAATCTTCACTAAAATCATAGCCTCTCGTCTCAAACCTCTCCTTCCGATGCTAATCTCTGAAAACCAAGGAGGCTTTATGGCTAATAGACAAATTTCAAACTCTGTTCTTTTGGTTCAGGAAGCCATACATTCAAGCCATGCAAGGAATGAAAAAGGATTTATTTTGAAATTAGACTTGGCCAATGCCTTTGACAGGGTAAGGCATTCCTTCCTATTTGCAGTTCTTCAGAGCATGGGCTTCTCTCCTCTCCTTCTTAAAATCATAAGAGCTTGTATCTCTGGCCCATGGATCGCTCCCCTCATCAACGGCAAACCTGGACCTTCCTTTCAATCCTCAAGAGGATTAAGACAAGGTTGCCCCTTATCCCCATATCTCTTCATCCTCGTGGCAGAATCACTCAGTTGTGCGCTTGACCATAAGAGGCAGTCAGGCCTCATTACTGGCATTAAGTTTGAAGATGGCATTAAAAATATAAATCACTCCCAATTTGCCGATGACACCCTATTGCTAGGGGGGGTGACCACCATTATAGCATGAAGATTCAAATCCCTGTTAGATAAAATCATGAGATACTTAGGAGGTCAAATTAATCATCTCAAAAGCTGCATTTATGGATGGAATGCTTCATCTCAAACGATCTACAGCACTGCCAACATTTTTGGTGTCCCCTGTAAGTTAAATTGGGACTGCTTCAGTTACTTGGGAATGCCGGTAAGCATAGGGAATGCAAAGGTAGGTGTTTGGGATTTAACATTAGACAAAATGAAAAGGAAAGTTCAGAAATGGGGAACTTTGTGGCTCAATCCAGCTGGGCGATAGGTGCTTCTAAAATCAGGCCTTTCCTCTCTTCCCCTCTATCAATTCTCCCTGGCTCAAGCTCCAGTTTCATTCCATCGTAAAATGGACAGCGTTCTCAGATTCTTTCTCTGGCAGGGAGGCAAGAATGAAAAGAAAAAATTCAACCTAGTAAAATGGAAACATGTCATCCAAAGTCAAGAGAAAGGAGGTCTTGGCATAAGATCCCCATCACTCATGAATTTAGCTTTCGGTGGAAAGATGATCTGGAGACTTCTGGACAATCAAGCAACATGGTGGAAAAAAGTCCGGGAGGCAAAATACCTCAACCAGTCAAGGCAGCATCTACTCACATCCGAGATCCACAGCAGAAATTGTACAAAGATATGGAAGCTTTGCAAAAAATCCATTGCATTCATGGCGCAAAATGTCTCCAAAGTGCCAAAAGGAGGTGCAACTGTGAACATCGGTTCGGATAAAATCATGGGGAACCCACCCATAAACAGTCTCCCAGGTATGGATCCTATAATTTTTTATTTACAAAGCAAAGGTATATTTAATTTAGGCCAAATCTCTCAATGGAATGCATCAACCAATGTTTGGATACGATGGAAATTTCCTCCCATCCTCCATCATCTTAAAGGCAGCTTTGATTCTTTTTGCAACCACCTGCACAGTATTGCGCCCACCATCAAAATCGATAAGGATGAGTTCAGATGGGATCCTACAGGAACCAATTATTCAATCAAAGCAGGCTATGATTACTTAAGTAGTAAAGAATACCCAACGACTGTATGGACACACTGGAAGATCTTAAAGAAAGCAGAAGCAATTCCAAAAGTCAAATTTTTCATGCGGACTCTCCTGCAAGGGAAAATTCTCACTGCAGAGAATCTCAAAAAAAGAGACATCGTAGGACCCTCTAGATGTCCCAACTGTAAAATTGCAGAGGAATCCATACAGCATTTGTTTATCTCCTGTCCCTTTGCAGTCTCATGCTGGAATAGTATCATTCCTTCTGCACCTTCCATTTGGAATACTCAGCATTCCATCGACGAAGCTCTAAATAACTGGAAGAGGAAGTACCCTTGGCAATCCATGAAGCATAATCCCGCTAAAAGAGTTTGGAACGCCCTCCCATTTGCTCTTCTATGGCGTATTTGGATTGCTCGGAATAGCATGATATTCCAAGATAAAACAACTTCAATCAGGCACCTTTCCATCAAAGCAACAAGTCTGGCTACTGAAACCATAGCCTCCAAGATAACAAAAAAAATCGATTCCACCAGTCTTTGGACAGAGGAAAGAAACTTCATTCGGAGCCTTCTTGACAAGACCAGTAATTCTTTAACAGTGAAAATTAGCAATTTCAAAGGCAAAGCAAGCAGTCTCAGTTGGAAAATATGCTTAACAAAGGATGAATTCAGCAAATGGCTTCAATCAAAGAATTCTCATTCTTTATTCTTCAATGGAGCATCTAAATCTAACCCAGGAGCAGCGGGAGCAGGGGGCATCATTTTCAATCCTTCAGGCGATCCCATTTCCTCTTATGAATGGGGATTGGGAATCCTATCCAACAACAGAGTCGAAGCTCTGGCCCTCTTCCAAGGCATCCTTCAGCTACAAGCCCAAGGGATTAAAAAAGCCCTCATATTTGGTGATTCCGCCATTATAATAAGCCTAATGAACAGTAATTGGCAAGCATCCAATATTTTCTTACAACAAACCATCAAACGATGTAAAAGTCTGCTATCTCATGATCAGGAGTATCACTTTTTTCACGTCCTCCACTCCAACAATCAAGACGCTGACAAAAGGGCTAGTCAAGCCTGCTCACGGGAAAAAGAAAGTATCCTATGCAACAATATGACCCTTCATCAATTCATACCCTGAAATCTATGATTGTTTCAAATCGATCCCCTCCAATGAACTACGCCTCTGCTAAAAAGGACTCTGACCAAATCCAAAAGAAATCTGAAATATACTGCTGCAAATCCCTGATAACCCAATCGTATCACATCACAGGAGATTTTGATAAGCGAATCTAATCCTTGACAGCAAGAACCGTGATCGCCCGTGCCTCCTCCATGTGATCCAGTCCTCATCTTGCCCCTGTTTGCTCGCTATATATCTCAGCAAGCCTCCTCCTCATTTCCACGCCCCTTCTTCCAAATACTTATCTATCTTCGCTTTCTCTGTAGTGTCCATCAGTTGGCCGACGACCTCTGACCTCGCCTCCTTCTTCAGGTCCCCTCTCGACCGAATCCTCCTCATCGACTCAATAAAATCCGCTATTCTACTCCTTTGTACTCCTGTTATAATCTTTTGTGACTTCCTTAGCTTGGCTTCAGCGCCCGGTTCCAAGACTGATAAATCCTATAGAATTGTGTTCAGCTTTGTAGCAGCAGTAAGTGTGTGTTCTCTTCCAGAGATGCCTCAAGCCAGCGCTGAAGTTCTTCTTATGGATCAAAGTGAGGATTGCCTGCATTACCGCGACCTTCAAGCTAAGATAGAACAAGTCAGAATGCATCAGCGCTTGCTGGACGAAAAAATCGATGCTGCCACAAGTATTCTCACAGCAAAATATGAGGCCGACCTCAATCTTTTCATGCATCGCATCTCTTCTTTGCAGGAGCAATTCAGCGCTCTTTCAAATACTTGTGCACACATCCAAGAGTCTGTTGAGATCCTCAAGTTTATGATGGACAAGATCAACAGTTCAAACGGTCCAAGCACCAGCTCCTCTAGTGCAAGAGTTGCAGCAGTAGTCAACCATCTGGAGGACTCCAATGCCTGACAGATCAGCCATATAAGTATCGACTAGATGTATTGTAAAGTCAGCTTGCTTTTGTCCCAATTTATCAGAATCTATACTTGTATTAGGATCTTTCAATCGGATAGTAAAAGCATTCCTGTGAACTGTCACAATGTAATTCAGCTGCAAGCTCATTCTGTGAGCTCTTCCATTGTAATACCGGAGCTTAGTCTCCCCCTACTTTTTTGAATACATCTAGCAACCGACTTTGTGAACAACAAAACAAAAAAAAAAAAAAAATTGAAATTTTCTGGAAGCTCAATACTGCAGCAGACAGGAGAAAAATGGTAGCCAAAAACCTAAGAAAATTTCCCAGAAAATCTTATTTTAAAATGACATGCTTCTGCTTCAGATTTATCCGTTAAACCCTTATGAAAATTTCCATATTTAAAACTTTTTAAACACTTGGGCTACAAATTTTTTTTGAATAATGTCCCTGCAAAATTATGTTGATAAACTCCCAGAGATCCAGATCTTACCCTCCATGGCCTAGATCTGGACTCTACACAAATTTTCGCCTCAAATCTATAGCTGCACGACAACAAGAAAACAACCAAACGTTATGTATAATGATAAAAACTCGATATGTATAATGATAAAAACTAAAACCCAGAAAAAACCCAAGTCAGAAAACAAAAAAAAATTACAGATCCATGTGCAAAAAAGGTAGATCTATCAGATCTGAGGAGTATGAGTCCAACTTCGCTCCCATATCTGATAATCTAAGGCTCTCAACAACCAGATCTATCAATTGCCCACACAAAAATTAAATTTTTAAATTTTAAAGAGGTGATAACTCGAAACCCTTCGTGCATCACAAACAAAAAATCTTATGATAAGCCCGAGATTAATTTTACTACGCTCCTCAGAAAATACAAATCGGGAGTTGGTTGGTCCAACTGAAAACTTCCCCTAACACCTCAGGATCTAAAATCAAGATTTCCCTACAAAACTCAATCCAGCCATTAAAAATAGAGCGAGAAAATAATAATAAAACTTAGACAAATAGAGATACCCACTATTACGTTCAAAATTTAGATTATTATTCAAACCCCAGCAATTGAGCAAGATACATGTACTCAAATCACATTTTAGAAGCTATCATCAATGGCTTTAGAAAAAATTAGGCATGAAAACACACATCTTACAATATTCCTATGAAGAGTAACACCAGCAAAACTTAACCCCGAAGTCTTTCTTTATTATCCAGAAAAAAATTACACGAGCTTCATGCTAAGCACACGACTCAAAGGTCGGATAGATCGACAGACAAATGACTTCCTATTTAAAGCTAAATCCTCCAACGGCTAGTTTGAATGATCCTCGTCAAAGCAATCTCGACTGTTGATGAAGATTAAAATTTCTTTTAATATCATCCGTCGAAATATTTAATTCTTGAGGAAATTCGAATTTTTCAATTAAATGCATTTTAATTAACTCAAAAATTAAATTTTTGAGTTAATTTCCCCAAAATTTTGACTTTGACTCAACCCTCAAGGATCAAAGGTTTAAAATTTAGCAAAATAATTAATTTACCTTAGTCTCAAGACCTTTTAAAATTTAATTTTTAAGGACCGATGAATTTTGCCTTTGGAGAAGTTAAATTTACCTACGACCTAGAATTAATTAAATTTTTGGCTTGAGATTTTAATTAATTTTTGCCTAGGAAAATTAATTAATTAACCTATGAGGGGATAAACTATTTTCCGAGCCCTCAAGACACTTTACATCATGATTTTCATATTTTTTTACATCATAAGGGGGAAAACCCATTTGTAATAGAGCCTCACAAAGTACCCATTTCTGCGACACAAATATAATCCAGCAAACCAAGCAATTTGTAATAAAATAACTAACCAAATAGTTAAGATTATTCTCAAATTACTTTTACATAGACTCGATCTAGAACACTAGGACTCGCCTAAGATCTTAGCGACAAAATCCATTACAGCTTTGGGATAAGACTAGAAGAAAACTCTGCCAACCATCTGAGAATGGATCGATGAGAGAAAAAACCTCCCAGAATGGAGATCGTCACTAGAAAAGTGTAGGAATTTACAGGGTAAGTTCCTCAGACAGAACACCAAAAGGACACCGCTCACAAACAAATCACAGATCAATACACCAGTATTTTGACGTGGTTAAAACCCTCAGAGAGGGAAACAGTCCACGGCCTGCGCCAACGTGGCTACTACAGGCAATTTATTAATTAAAGAATGAAAATTTACATAAGCTTCTCTCATGCACGGTTAACCTACAAATGACCCTCCATGCGCTTTAAATAGAATTCATGGACCAATCGGGTGTCAAGCCACGGAT